>JAHWDR010000158.1:0-38799 GCA_021346845.1 Apeltes quadracus
TTTGTGATGTCACAAACATCACAGAGCTGTGATGTCACCAACATCAAAGAGCTGTGATGTCACCAACATCAAAAAGCTGTGATGTCATCAACATCAAAGAACAGTGACGTCATCAACATAATGGTTGTGACGTCACCAACACAGAGCTGTGATGTCACCAACATCAAAGAGCTGCGATGTCACCGACATCAAAGAACAGTGACGTCATCAACATAATGTTTGTGATATCACCAACATCACAGATCTGTGATGTCACAACATCAAAGAGCTGTGATGTCACCAACATCAAAGAACAGTGACGTCATCAACATAATGTTTGTGACGTCACCAACATCAAAGAGCTGTGATGTCATCAACATTAAAGAACAGTGACGTCATCAACATCATGTTTGTGATGTCACAAACATCACAGAGCTGTGATGTCACCAACATCAAAGAGCTGTGATGTCACCAACATCAAAAAGCTGTGATGTCATCAACATCAAAGAACAGTGACGTCATCAACATAATGGTTGTGACGTCACCAACACAGAGCTGTGATGTCACCAACATCAAAGAGCTGTGATGTCACCAACATCAAAAAGCTGTGATGTCATCAACATCAAAGAACAGTGACGTCACCAACATAATGGTTGTGACGTCACCAACACAGAGCTGTGATGTCACCAACATCAAAGAGCTGCGATGTCACCAACATCAAAGAACAGTGACTTCATCAACATAATGTTTGTGATATCACCAACATCACAGATCTGTGATGTCAAAACATCAAAGAGCTGTGATGTCACCAACATCAAAGAACAGTGACGTCATCAACATCAAAGAACAGTGACGTCATCAACATAATGTTGGTGACGTCACCAACATCAAAGAGCTGTGACGTCATCAACATCCTGTTTGTGATGTCACAAACATCAAAGAACAGTGACGTCATCAACATCAAAGAACAGTGACGTCATCAACATAATGTTTGTGACGTCACCAACATCAAAGAGCTGTGATGTCATCAACATTAAAGATTAGTGACGTCATCAACATAATGTTTGTGATATCACCAACATCACAGATCTGTGATGTCACAACATCAAAGAGCTGTGATGTCACCAACATCAAAGAACAGTGACGTCATCAACATAATGTTTGTGACGTCACCAACATCAAAGAGCTGTGATGTCATCAACATTAAAGAACAGTGACGTCACCAACATCAAAGAACAGTGACGTCATCAACATAATGTTTGTGACGTCACCAACATCAAAGAGCTGTGATGTCATCAACATTAAAGAACAGTGACGCCATCAACATCATGTTTGTGATGTCACAAACATCACAGAGCTGTGATGTCACCAACATCAAAGAGCTGTGATGTCACCAACATCAAAAAGCTGTGATGTCACCAACATCAAAGAGCTGTGATGTCACCAACATCAAAAAGCTGTGATGTCATCAACATCAAAGAACAGTGACGTCATCAACATAATGTTTGTGATATCACCAACATCACAGATCTGTGATGTCACAACATCAAAGAGCTGCGATGTCACCAACATCAAAGAACAGTGACGTCATCAACATAATGTTTGTGATATCACCAACATCACAGATCTGTGATGTCACAACATCAAAGAGCTGTGATGTCACCAACATCAAAGAACAGTGACGTCATCAACATCAAAGAACCGTGACGTCATCAACATAATGTTGGTGACGTCACCAACATCAAAGAGCTGTGACGTCATCAACATCATGTTTGTGACGTCACCAACATCAAAGAGCTGTGATGTCATCAACATCAAAGAACAGTGACGTCATCAACATCATGTTTGTGATGTCACAAACATCAAAGAACAGTGACGTCATCAACATCAAAGAACAGTGACGTCATCAACATAATGTTTGTGACGTCACCAACATCAAAGAGCTGTGATGTCATCAACATCAAAGAACAGTGACGTCATCAACATCATGTTTGTGATGTCACAAACATCAAAGAACAGTGACGTCACCAACATCAAAGAACAGTGACGTCATCAACATAATGTTTGTGACGTCACCAACATCAAAGAGCTGTGATGTCATCAACATTAAAGAACAGTGACGTCACCAACATCAAAGAACAGTGACGTCATCAACATAATGTTTGTGACGTCACCAACATCAAAGAGCTGTGATGTCATCAACATTAAAGAACAGTGACGCCATCAACATCATGTTTGTGATGTCACAAACATCACAGAGCTGTGATGTCACCAACATCAAAGAGCTGTGATGTCACCAACATCAAAAAGCTGTGATGTCACCAACATCAAAGAGCTGTGATGTCACCAACATCAAAAAGCTGTGATGTCATCAACATCAAAGAACAGTGACGTCATCAACATAATGTTTGTGATATCACCAACATCACAGATCTGTGATGTCACAACATCAAAGAGCTGCGATGTCACCAACATCAAAGAACAGTGACGTCATCAACATAATGTTTGTGATATCACCAACATCACAGATCTGTGATGTCACAACATCAAAGAGCTGTGATGTCACCAACATCAAAGAACAGTGACGTCATCAACATCAAAGAACCGTGACGTCATCAACATAATGTTGGTGACGTCACCAACATCAAAGAGCTGTGACGTCATCAACATCATGTTTGTGACGTCACCAACATCAAAGAGCTGTGATGTCATCAACATCAAAGAACAGTGACGTCATCAACATCATGTTTGTGATGTCACAAACATCAAAGAACAGTGACGTCATCAACATCAAAGAACAGTGACGTCATCAACATAATGTTTGTGACGTCACCAACATCAAAGAGCTGTGATGTCATCAACATCAAAGAACAGTGACGTCATCAACATCATGTTTGTGATGTCACAAACATCAAAGAACAGTGACGTCATCAACATCAAAGAACAGTGACGTCATCAACATAATGTTTGTGACGTCACCAACATCAAAGAGCTGTGATGTCATCAACATTAAAGAACAGTGACGTCACCAACATCAAAGAACAGTGACGTCATCAACATAATGTTTGTGACGTCACCAACATCAAGGAGCTGTGATGTCATCAACATTAAAGAACAGTGACGTCATCAACATCATGTTTGTGATGTCACAAACATCACAGAGCTGTGATGTCACCAACATCAAAGAGCTGTGATGTCACCAACATCAAAAAGCTGTGATGTCATCAACATCAAAGAACAGTGACGTCATCAACATAATGGTTGTGACGTCACCAACACAGAGCTGTGATGTCACCAACATCAAAGAGCTGCGATGTCACCGACATCAAAGAACAGTGACGTCATCAACATAATGTTTGTGATATCACCAACATCACAGATCTGTGATGTCACAACATCAAAGAGCTGTGATGTCACCAACATCAAAGAACAGTGACGTCATCAACATAATGTTGGTGACGTCACCAACATCAAAGAGCTGTGACGTCATCAACATCAAAGAGCTGTGATGTCATCACCATCAAATAACAGTGACGTCATCAACATCAAAGAACAGTGACGTCATCAACATCATGTTTGTGACGTCACCAACATCAAAGAGCTGTGATCTCAGCAACATCAAAGAACAGTGACGTCATCAACATCATGTTTGTGACGTCACCAACATCAAAGAGCTGTGATGTCATCAACATCAAAGAACAGTGACGTCATCAACATCGTGTTTGTGATGTCACCAAAGTCACAGAGCTGTGATGTCACCAACATCAAAGAGCTGTGATGTCACCAACATCAAAGAACAGTGACGTCATCAACATCAAAGAACAGTGACGTCATCAACATAATATTTGTGACGTCACCAACATCGAAGAACAGTGACGTCATCAACATCATGTTTGTGATGTCACAAACATCACAGAGCTGTGATTCACCAACATCAAAGAGCTGTGATGTCACCAACATCACAGAGCTGTAATGTAACCAACATCAAAGAGCTGTGATGTCATCAACATAAAAGAACAGTGACGTCATCAACATCATGTTTGTGACGTCACCAACATTACAGAGCTGTGATGTCACCAACATCAAAGAACAGTGACGTCATCAACATAATGTTTGTGATGTCATCAACATCATGTTTGTGACGTCACCAACATTAAAGAGCTGTAATGTCACCAACATCAAAGAGCTGTGATGTCAACAACATCAAAGAACAGTGACGTCATCAACATAATGTTTGTGATGTCACAAACATCACAGAGCTCTGATGTCACCAACATCAAAGAGCTGTGATGTCAACAACATCAAAGAACAGTGACGTCATCAACATAATGTTTGTGATGTCACCAACAGCACAGATCTGTGATGTCACAACATCAAAGAGCTGTGATGTCACCAACATCAAAGAACAGTGACGTCATCAACATAATGTTTGTAATGTCACCAACATCACAGATCTGTGATGTCACAACATCAAAGAGCTGTGATGTCACCAACATCAAAGAACAGTGACGTCATCAACATAATGTTTGTGACGTCACCAACATCAAAGAGCTGTGATGTCATCAACATTAAAGAACAGTGACGTCATCAACATCATGTTTGTGATGTCACAAACATCACAGAGCTGTGATGTCACCAACATCAAAGAGCTGTGATGTCACCAACATGTCATCAACATCAAAGAACAGTGACGTCATCAACATCAAAGAACAGTGACGTCATCAACATAATGTTTGTGACGTCACCAACATCAAAGAGCTATAATGCCATCAACATCGAAGAGCTGTGATGCCATCAACATCGAAGAACAGTGACGTCATCAACATCATGTTTGTGATGTCACAAACATCACAGAGCTGTGATTCACCAACATCACAGAGCTGTGATTCACCAACATCAAAGAGCTGTGATGTCACCAACATCACAGAGCTGTAATGTCACCAACATCAAAGAGCTGTGATGTCATCAACATCAAAGAACAGTGACGTCATCAACATTATGTTTGTGACGTCACCAACATCAAACAGCTGTGATGTCATCAACATCAAAGAACAGTGACGTCATCAACATCGTGTTTTATGATGTCACCAAAGTCACAGAGCTGTGATGTCACCAACATCAAAGAGCTGTGATGTCACCAACATCAAAGAACAGTGACGTCATCAACATCAAAGAACAGTGACGTCACCAACATCAAAGAACAGTGACGTCATCAACATAATATTTGTGACGTCACCAACATCGAAGAACAGTGACGTCATCAACATCATGTTTGTGATGTCACAAACATCACAGTGCTGCGATTCACCAACAGCAAAGAGCTGTGATGTCACCAACATCACAGAGCTGTAATGTCACCAACATCAAAGAGCTGTGATGTCATCAACATAAAAGAACAGTGACGTCATCAACATCATGTTTGTGATGTCACCAAAGTCACAGAGCTGTGATGTCACCAACATCAAAGAGCTGTGATGTCACCAACATCAAAGAACAGTGACGTCATCAACATCAAAGAACAGTGACGTCATCAACATCAAAGAACAGTGACGTCATCAACATCATGTTTGTGACGTCACCAACATCGAAGAACAGTGATGTCATCAACATCATGTTTGTGATGTCACAAACATCACAGAGCTGTGATTCACCAACAGCAAAGAGCTGTGATGTCACCAACATCACAGAGCTGTAATGTCACCAACATCAAAGAGCTGTGATGTCATCAACATAAAAGAACAGTGACGTCATCAACATCATGTTTGTGACGTCACCAACATCAAAGAGCTGTGTTGTCATCAACATCAAAGAGCTGTGATGTCATCACCATCAAATAACAGTGACGTCATCAACATCAAAGAACAGTGACGTCATCAACATAATGTTTGTGACGTCACCAACATCAAAGAGCTGTGATCTCAGCAACATCAAAGAACAGTGACGTCATCAACATCATGTTTGTGACGTCACCAACATCAAAGAGCTGTGATGTCATCAACATCAAAGAACAGTGACGTCATCAACATCGTGTTTGTGATGTCACCAAAGTCACAGAGCTGTGATGTCACCAACATCAAAGAGCTGTGATGTCACCAACATCAAAGAACAGTGACGTCATCAACATCAAAGAACAGTGACGTCATCAACATAATATTTGTGACGTCACCAACATCGAAGAACAGTGACGTCATCAACATCATGTTTGTGATGTCACAAACATCACAGAGCTGTGATTCACCAACATCAAAGAGCTGTGATGTCACCAACATCAAAGAGCTGTGATGTCATCAACATAAAAGAACAGTGACGTCATCAACATCATGTTTGTGACGTCACCAACATCAAAAAGCTGTGATGTCATCAACATCAAAGAACAGTGACGTCATCAACATCATGTTTGTGATGTCACCAAAGTCACAGAGCTGTGATGTCATCACCATCAAAGAACAGTGACGTCATCAACATCAAAGAACAGTGACGTCATCAACATAATATTTGTGACGTCACCAACATCACAGAGCTGTGATTCACCAACATCACAGAGCTGTAATGTCAACAACATCAACGAGCTGTGATGTCATCAACATCAAAGAACAGTGACGTCATCAACATGATGTTTGTGACGTCGCCAACATCAAAAAGCTGTGATGTCATCAACATCAAAGAACAGTGACGTCATCAACATGATGTTTGTGACGTCACCAACATCAAAGAGCTGTGATGTCATCAACATCAAAGAACAGTGACGTCATCAACATAATGTTTGTGATGTCACCAACATCAAAGAGCTGTGATGTCATCAACATAAAATAACAGTGCCGTCATCAACATCATGTTTGTGATGTCACAAACATCACAGAGCTGTGATGTCATCAACATCAAAGAACAGTGACGTCATCAACATAATGTTTGTAATGTCACCAACATCAAAGAGCTGTGATGTCATCAACATCAAATAACAGTGACGTCATCAACATCATGTTTGTGATGTCACAAACATCACAGAGCTGTGATGTCACCAACACCAAAGAGCTGTGATGTCATCAACATCAAAGAACAGTGACGTCATCAACATCATGTTTGTGACGTCACCAACATCAAAGAGCTGTGATGTCATCAACATCAAAGAACAGTGACGTCATCAACATCAAAGAACAGTGACGTCATCAACATAATGTTTGTGACGTCACCAACATCAAAGAGCTGTGATGTCATCAACATCAAAGAACAGTGACGTCATCAACATAATGTTTGTGATGTCACCAACATCAAAGAGCTGTGATGTCATCAACATCAAATAACAGTGACGTCATCAACATCATGTTTGTGATGTCACAAACATCACAGAGCTGTGATGTCACCAACACCAAAGAGCTGTGATGTCATCAACATCAAAGAACAGTGACGTCATCAACATCATGTTTGTGACGTCACCAACATCAAAGAGCTGTGATGTCATCAACATCAAATAACAGTGACGTCATCAACATCATGTTTGTGATGTCACAAACATCACAGAGCTGTGATGTCACCAACATCAAAGAGCTGGGATGTCATCTTTGTTATGTGAGTCGTAGGTTCTTCCTGGTTCAGCTCAGAGTACTCTGAGGAGCCCCGAGCCCCGGCTGATGTTATGACCTAAAGGGGGCATGTCTGTGGAAAATGCAGCAAGAAAGCTGGGTAATTTACACTTTCCAACTCGGGCGTCGGATTTACGAGACATCTCGAAAGCACCAAAACTCAATTGTACCGTATGGCTATAATGCGTTGCCATGGTAACATATGGTTGCCCCGATAACATATGCTTATCCACGACAACCATACGTTACCATGGCAACGCACCGTGGTTGCCGTGGCAACCATCTGTTACCATGACAATCATACATTACCACGGCAACACCCCATATTCATACGTTACCATGGCAACGGAACGGCAATGTCACAAACATCACAGAGCTGTGATGTCATCAACATCAAAGAACAGTGACGTCATCAACATCAAAGAACAGTGACGTCATCAACATAATGTTTGTGACCTCACCAACATCAAAGAGCTGTGATGTCATCAACATCAAAGAACAGTGACGTCATCAACATAATGTTTGTGATATCACCAACATCACAGATCTGTGATGTCACAACATCAAAGAGCTGCGATGTCACCAACATCAAAGAACAGTGACGTCATCAACATAATGTTTGTGATATCACCAACATCACAGATCTGTGATGTCACAACATCAAAGAGCTGCGATGTCACCAACATCAAAGAACAGTGACTTCATCAACATAATGTTTGTGATATCACCAACATCACAGATCTGTGATGTCACAACATCAAAGAGCTGTGATGTCACCAACATCAAAGAACAGTGACGTCATCAACATCAAAGAACCGTGACGTCATCAACATAATGTTGGTGACGTCACCAACATCAAAGAGCTGTGACGTCATCAACATCATGTTTGTGACGTCACCAACATCAAAGAGCTGTGATGTCATCAACATCAAAGAACAGTGACGTCATCAACATCATGTTTGTGATGTCACAAACATCAAAGAACAGTGACGTCATCAACATCAAAGAACAGTGACGTCATCAACATAATGTTTGTGACGTCACCAACATCAAAGAGCTGTGATGTCATCAACATCAAAGAACAGTGACGTCATCAACATCATGTTTGTGATGTCACAAACATCAAAGAACAGTGACGTCATCAACATCAAAGAACAGTGACGTCATCAACATAATGTTTGTGACGCCACCAACATCAAAGAGCTGTGATGTCATCAACATTAAAGAACAGTGACGTCACCAACATCAAAGAACAGTGACGTCATCAACATAATGTTTGTGACGTCACCAACATCAAGGAGCTGTGATGTCATCAACATTAAAGAACAGTGACGTCATCAACATCATGTTTGTGATGTCACAAACATCACAGAGCTGTGATGTCACCAACATCAAAGAGCTGTGATGTCATCAACATCAAAGAACAGTGACGTCATCAACATAATGGTTGTGACGTCACCAACACAGAGCTGTGATGTCACCAACATCAAAGAGCTGCGATGTCACCAACATCAAAGAACAGTGACGTCATCAACATAATGTTTGTGATATCACCAACATCACAGATCTGTGATGTCACAACATCAAAGAGCTGTGATGTCACCAACATCAAAGAACAGTGACGTCATCAACATCAAAGAACCGTGACGTCATCAACATAATGTTGGTGACGTCACCAACATCAAAGAGCTGTGACGTCATCAACATCATGTTTGTGACGTCACCAACATCAAAGAGCTGTGATGTCATCAACATCAAAGAACAGTGACGTCATCAACATCATGTTTGTGATGTCACCAACATCAAAGAGCTGCGATGTCACCAACATCAAAGAACAGTGACGTCATCAACATAATGTTTGTGATATCACCAACATCACAGATCTGTGATGTCACAACATCAAAGAGCTGTGATGTCACCAACATCAAAGAACAGTGACGTCATCAACATCAAAGAACCGTGACGTCATCAACATAATGTTGGTGACGTCACCAACATCAAAGAGCTGTGACGTCATCAACATCATGTTTGTGACGTCACCAACATCAAAGAGCTGTGATGTCATCAACATCAAAGAACAGTGACGTCATCAACATCATGTTTGTGATGTCACAAACATCAAAGAACAGTGACGTCATCAACATCAAAGAACAGTGACGTCATCAACATCAAAGAACCGTGACGTCATCAACATAATGTTGGTGACGTCACAAACATCAAAGAACAGTGACGTCATCAACATCAAAGAACAGTGACGTCATCAACATAATGTTTGTGACGTCACCAACATCAAAGAGCTGTGATGTCATCAACATCAAAGAACAGTGACGTCATCAACATCATGTTTGTGATGTCACAAACATCAAAGAACAGTGACGTCATCAACATCAAAGAACAGTGACGTCATCAACATAATGTTTGTGACGTCACCAACATCAAAGAGCTGTGATGTCATCAACATTAAAGAACAGTGACGTCACCAACATCAAAGAACAGTGACGTCATCAACATAATGTTTGTGACGTCACCAACATCAAGGAGCTGTGATGTCATCAACATTAAAGAACAGTGACGTCATCAACATCATGTTTGTGATGTCACAAACATCACAGAGCTGTGATGTCATCAACATCAAAGAACAGTGACGTCATCAACATCATGTTTGTGATGTCACAAACATCAAAGAACAGTGACGTCATCAACATCAAAGAACAGTGACGTCATCAACATAATGTTTGTGACGTCACCAACATCAAAGAGCTGTGATGTCATCAACATTAAAGAACCGTGACGTCATCAACATAATGGTTGTGACATCACCAACACAGAGCTGTGATGTCACCAACATCAAAGAGCTGTGATGTCACCAACATCAAAAAGCTGTGACGTCATCAACATAATGTTTGTGACGTCACCAACATCAAAGAGCTGTGATGTCATCAACATTAAAGAACAGTGACGTCACCAACATCAAAGAACAGTGACGTCATCAACATAATGTTTGTGACGTCACCAACATCAAAGAGCTGTGATGTCATCAACATTAAAGAACAGTGACGTCATCAACATCATGTTTGTGATGTCACAAACATCACAGAGCTGTGATGTCACCAACATCAAAGAGCTGTGATGTCACCAACATCAAAAAGCTGTGATGTCATCAAATCAAAGAACAGTGACGTCATCAACATAATGGTTGTGACGTCACCAACACAGAGCTGAGATGTCACCAACATCAAAGAGCTGTGATGTCACCAACATCAAAGAGCTGCGATGTCACCAACATCAAAGAACAGTGACGTCATCAACATAATGTTTGTGATATCACCAATATCACAGATCTGTGATGTCACAACATCAAAGAGCTGTGATGTCACCAACATCAAAGAACAGTGACGTCATCAACATAATGTTGGTGACGTCACCAACATCAAAGAGCTGTGACGTCATCAACATCATGTTTGTGACGTCACCAACATCAAAGAGCTGTGATGTCATCAACATCAAAGAACAGTGACGTCATCAACATCATGTTTGTGATGTCACAAACATCAAAGAACAGTGACGTCATCAACATCAAAGAACAGTGACGTCATCAACATAATGTTTGTGACGTCACCAACATCAAAGAGCTGTGATGTCATCAACATCAAAGATTAGTGACGTCATCAACATATTGTTTGTGATGTCACCAACATCACAGAGCTGTGATGTCACAACATCAAAGAGCTGTGATGTCATCACCATCGAAGAACAGTGACGTCATCAACATCATGTTTGTGATGTCACAAACATCACAGAGCTGTGATGTCATCAACGTCAAATAACAGTGACGTCATCAACATCATGTTTGTGATGTCACAAATATCACAGAGCTGTGATGTCACCAACTTTAAAGAGCTGCGATGTCACCAACATCAAAGAACAGTGACGTCATCAACATAATGTTTGTGATATCACCAACATCACCGATCTGTGATGTCACAACATCAAAGAGCTGTGATGTCACCAACATTAAAGAACAGTGACGTCATCAACATCATGTTTGTGATGTCACAAACATCACAGAGCTGTGATGTCACCAACATCAAAGAGCTGTGATGTCACCAACATCAAAAAGCTGTGATGTCATCAACATCAAAGAACAGTGACGTCATCAACATAATGGTTGTGACGTCACCAACACAGAGCTGTGATGTCACCAACATCAAAGAGCTGTGATGTCACCAACATCAAAAAGCTGTGATGTCATCAACATCAAAGAACAGTGACGTCATCAACATAATGGTTGTGACGTCACCAACACAGAGCTGTGATGTCACCAACATCACAGAGCTGTGATGTCACCAACATCACAGAGCTGTGATGTCACCAACATCACAGAGCTGTAATGTCACCAACATCAAAGAGCTGTGATGTCAACAACATCAAAGAACAGTGACGTCATCAACATAATGTTTGTGATGTCACCAACAGCACAGATCTGTGATGTCACAACATCAAAGAGCTGTGATGTCACCAACATCAAAGAACAGTGACGTCATCAACATCATGTTTGTGATGTCACAAACATCACAGAGCTGTGATGTCATCAACATCAAAGAACAGTGACGTCATCAACATCATGTTTGTGATGTCACAAACATCAAAGAACAGTGACGTCATCAACATCAAAGAACAGTGACGTCATCAACATAATGTTTGTGACGTCACCAACATCAAAGAGCTGTGATGTCATCAACATTAAAGAACCGTGACGTCATCAACATAATGGTTGTGACGTCACCAACACAGAGCTGTGATGTCACCAACATCAAAGAGCTGTGATGTCACCAACATCAAAAAGCTGTGACGTCATCAACATAATGTTTGTGACGTCACCAACATCAAAGAGCTGTGATGTCATCAACATTAAAGAACAGTGACGTCACCAACATCAAAGCACAGTGACGTCATCAACATAATGTTTGTGACGTCACCAACATCAAAGAGCTGTGATGTCATCAACATTAAAGAACAGTGACGTCATCAACATCATGTTTGTGATGTCACAAACATCACAGAGCTGTGATGTCACCAACATCAAAGAGCTGTGATGTCACCAACATCAAAAAGCTGTGATGTCATCAAATCAAAGAACAGTGACGTCATCAACATAATGGTTGTGACGTCACCAACACAGAGCTGAGATGTCACCAACATCAAAGAGCTGTGATGTCACCAACATCAAAGAGCTGCGATGTCACCAACATCAAAGAACAGTGACGTCATCAACATAATGTTTGTGATATCACCAATATCACAGATCTGTGATGTCACAACATCAAAGAGCTGTGATGTCACCAACATCAAAGAACAGTGACGTCATCAACATCAAAGAACCGTGACGTCATCAACATAATGTTGGTGACGTCACCAACATCAAAGAGCTGTGACGTCATCAACATCATGTTTGTGACGTCACCAACATCAAAGAGCTGTGATGTCATCAACATCAAAGAACAGTGACGTCATCAACATCATGTTTGTGATGTCACAAACATCAAAGAACAGTGACGTCATCAACATCAAAGAACAGTGACGTCATCAACATAATGTTTGTGACGTCACCAACATCAAAGAGCTGTGATGTCATCAACATCAAAGATTAGTGACGTCATCAACATATTGTTTGTGATGTCACCAACATCACAGAGCTGTGATGTCACAACATCAAAGAGCTGTGATGTCATCACCATCGAAGAACAGTGACGTCATCAACATCATGTTTGTGATGTCACAAACATCACAGAGCTGTGATGTCATCAACGTCAAATAACAGTGACGTCATCAACATCATGTTTGTGATGTCACAAATATCACAGAGCTGTGATGTCACCAACTTTAAAGAGCTGCGATGTCACCAACATCAAAGAACAGTGACGTCATCAACATAATGTTTGTGATATCACCAACATCACAGATCTGTGATGTCACAACATCAAAGAGCTGTGATGTCACCAACATTAAAGAACAGTGACGTCATCAACATCATGTTTGTGATGTCACAAACATCACAGAGCTGTGATGTCACCAACATCAAAGAGCTGTGATGTCACCAACATCAAAAAGCTGTGATGTCATCAACATCAAAGAACAGTGACGTCATCAACATAATGGTTGTGACGTCACCAACACAGAGCTGTGATGTCACCAACATCAAAGAGCTGTGATGTCACCAACATCAAAAAGCTGTGATGTCATCAACATCAAAGAACAGTGACGTCATCAACATAATGGTTGTGACGTCACCAACACAGAGCTGTGATGTCACCAACATCACAGAGCTGTGATGTCACCAACATCACAGAGCTGTAATGTCACCAACATCAAAGAGCTGTGATGTCAACAACATCAAAGAACAGTGACGTCATCAACATAATGTTTGTGATGTCACAAACATCACAGAGCTGTGATGTCACCAACATCAAAGAGCTGTGATGTCAACAACATCAAAGAACAGTGACGTCATCAACATAATGTTTGTGATGTCACCAACAGCACAGATCTGTGATGTCACAACATCAAAGAGCTGTGATGTCACCAACATCAAAGAACAGTGACGTCATCAACATAATGTTTGTGACGTCACCAACATCAAATAGCTGTGATGTCATCAACATTAAAGAACAGTGACGTCATCAACATCATGTTTGTGATGTCACCAACACAGAGCTGTGATGTCACCAACATCAAAGAGCTGGGATGTCATCTTTGTTTTGTGAGTCGTACGTTCTTCCTGGTTCAGCTCAGAGTACTCTGAGGAGCCCCGAGCCCCGGCTGATGTTATGACCTAAAGGGGGCATGTCTGTGGAAAATGCAGCAAGAAAGCTAGGTAATTTACACTTTCCAACTCGGGCGTCGGATTTACGAGACATCTCGAAAGCACCAAAACTCAATTGTACCGTATGGCTATAATGCGTTGCCATGGTAACATATGGTTGCCACGATAACATATGCTTATCCACGACAACCATACGTTACCATGGCAACGCACCGTGGTTGCCGTGGCAACCATCTGTTACCATGACAATCATACATTACCACGGCAACACCCCATATTCATACGTTACCATGGCAACGGAACGGCAATGTCACAAACATCACAGAGCTGTGATGTCATCAACATCAAAGAACAGTGACGTCATCAACATCAAAGAACAGTGACGTCATCAACATAATGTTTGTGACCTCACCAACATCAAAGAGCTGTGATGTCATCAACATCAAAGAACAGTGACGTCATCAACATAATGTTTGTGATATCACCAACATCACAGATCTGTGATGTCACAACATCAAAGAGCTGCGATGTCACCAACATCAAAGAACAGTGACGTCATCAACATAATGTTTGTGATATCACCAACATCACAGATCTGTGATGTCACAACATCAAAGAGCTGCGATGTCACCAACATCAAAGAACAGTGACGTCATCAACATCAAAGAACCGTGACGTCATCAACATAATGTTGGTGACGTCACCAACATCAAAGAGCTGTGACGTCATCAACATCATGTTTGTGACGTCACCAACATCAAAGAGCTGTGATGTCATCAACGTCAAATAACAGTGACGTCATCAACATCATGTTTGTGATGTCACAAATATCACAGAGCTGCGATGTCACCAACATCAAAGAACAGTGACGTCATCAACATAATGTTTGTGATATCACCAACATCACAGATCTGTGATGTCACAACATCAAAGAGCTGTGATGTCACCAACATTAAAGAACAGTGACGTCATCAACATCATGTTTGTGATGTCACAAACATCACAGAGCTGTGATGTCACCAACATCAAAGAGCTGTGATGTCACCAACATCAAAAAGCTGTGATGTCATCAACATCAAAGAACAGTGACGTCATCAACATAATGGTTGTGACGTCACCAACACAGAGCTGTGATGTCACCAACATCAAAGAGCTGTGATGTCATCAACATCAAAGAACAGTGACGTCATCAACATAATGGTTGTGACGTCACCAACACAGAGCTGTGATGTCACCAACATCACAGAGCTGTGATGTCACCAACATCACAGAGCTGTAATGTCACCAACATCAACGAGCTGTGATGTCATCAACATCAAAGAACAGTGACGTCATCAACATCATGTTTGTGACGTCACCAACATCAAAGAGCTGTGATGTCACCAACATCAAAGAGCTGTGATGTCAACAACATCAAAGAACAGTGACGTCATCAACATAATGTTTGTGATGTCACCAACAGCACAGATCTGTGATGTCACAACATCAAAGAGCTGTGATGTCACCAACATCAAAGAACAGTGACGTCATCAACATAATGTTTGTAATGTCACCAACATCACAGATCTGTGATGTCACAACATCAAAGAGCTGTGATGTCACCAACATCAAAGAACAGTGACGTCATCAACATAATGTTTGTGACGTCACCAACATCAAAGAGCTGTGATGTCATCAACATTAAAGAACAGTGACGTCATCAACATCATGTTTGTGATGTCACAAACATCACAGAGCTGTGATGTCACCAACATCAAAGAGCTGTGATGTCACCAACATGTCATCAACATCAAAGAACAGTGACGTCATCAACATCAAAGAACAGTGACGTCATCAACATAATGTTTGTGACGTCACCAACATCAAAGAGCTGTAATGCCATCAACATCGAAGAGCTGTGATGCCATCAACATCGAAGAACAGTGACGTCATCAACATCATGTTTGTGATGTCACAAACATCACAGAGCTGTGATTCACCAACATCACAGAGCTGTGATTCACCAACATCAAAGAGCTGTGATGTCACCAACATCACAGAGCTGTAATGTCACCAACATCAAAGAGCTGTGATGTCATCAACATCAAAGAACAGTGACGTCATCAACATCATGTTTGTGACGTCACCAACATCAAAGAGCTGTGATGTCATCAACATCAAAGAACAGTGACGTCATCAACATCGTGTTTTATGATGTCACCAAAGTCACAGAGCTGTGATGTCACCAACATCAAAGAGCTGTGATGTCACCAACATCAAAGAACAGTGACGTCATCAACATCAAAGAACAGTGACGTCACCAACATCAAAGAACAGTGACGTCATCAACATAATATTTGTGACGTCACCAACATCGAAGAACAGTGATGTCATCAACATCATGTTTGTGATGTCACAAACATCACAGAGCTGTGATTCACCAACAGCAAAGAGCTGTGATGTCACCAACATCACAGAGCTGTAATGTCACCAACATCAAAGAGCTGTGATGTCATCAACATAAAAGAACAGTGACGTCATCAACATCATGTTTGTGACGTCACCAACATCAAAGAGCTGTGTTGTCATCAACATCAAAGAGCTGTGATGTCATCACCATCAAATAACAGTGACGTCATCAACATCAAAGAACAGTGACGTCATCAACATAATGTTTGTGACGTCACCAACATCAAAGAGCTGTGATGTCATCAACATCAAAGAACAGTGACGTCATCAACATCGTGTTTGTGATGTCACCAAAGTCACAGAGCTGTGATGTCACCAACATCAAAGAGCTGTGATGTCACCAACATCAAAGAACAGTGACGTCATCAACATCAAAGAACAGTGACGTCATCAACATAATATTTGTGACGTCACCAACATCGAAGAACAGTGACGTCATCAACATCATGTTTGTGATGTCACAAACATCACAGAGCTGTGATTCACCAACATCAAAGAGCTGTGATGTCACCAACATCACAGAGCTGTAATGTAACCAACATCAAAGAGCTGTGATGTCATCAACATAAAAGAACAGTGACGTCATCAACATCATGTTTGTGACGTCACCAACATCAAAAAGCTGTGATGTCATCAACATCAAAGAACAGTGACGTCATCAACATCATGTTTGTGATGTCACCAAAGTCACAGAGCTGTGATGTCATCACCATCAAAGAACAGTGACGTCATCAACATCAAAGAACAGTGACGTCATCAACATAATATTTGTGACGTCACCAACATCACAGAGCTGTGATTCACCAACATCACAGAGCTGTAATGTTTTGTGAGTCGTACGTTCTTCCTGGTTCAGCTCAGAGTACTCTGAGGAGCCCCGAGCCCCGGCTGATGTTATGACCTAAAGGGGGCATGTCTGTGAAAAATGCAGCAAGAAAGCTGGGTAATTTACACTTTCCAACTCGGGCGTCGGATTTACGAGAGACCTCTCGAAAGCACCAAAACTCAATTGTACCGTATGGCTATAATGCGTTGCCATGGTAACATATGGTTGCCACGATAACATATGCTTATCCACGACAACCATACGTTACCATGGCAACGCACCGTGGTTGCCGTGGCAACCATCTGTTACCATGACAATCATACATTACCACGGCAACACCCCATATTCATACGTTACCATGGCAACGGAACGGCAATGTCACAAACATCACAGAGCTGTGATGTCACAAACACCAAAGAGCTGTGATGTCATCAACATCAAAGAACAGTGACGTCATCAACATCATGTTTGTGACGTCACCAACATCAAAGAGCTGTGACGTCATCAACATCAAAGAACAGTGACGTCATCAACATCAAAGAACAGTGACGTCATCAACATAATGTTTGTGACGTCACCAACATCAAAGAGCTGTGATGTCATCAACATCAAAGAACAGTGACGTCATCAACATAATGTTTGTGATGTCACCAACATCAAAGAGCTGTGATGTCATCAACATCAAATAACAGTGACGTCATCAACATGATGTTTGTGACGTCACCAACATCAAAGAGCTGTGATGTCATCAACATCAAAGAACAGTGACGTCATCAACATAATGTTTGTGACTGTCACCAACATCAAAGAGCTGTGATGTCATCAACATCAAAGAACAGTGACGTCATCAACATCATGTTTGTGACTGTCACCAACATCAAAGAGCTGTGACTGTCATCAACATCAAAGAACAGTGACGTCATCAACATCAATGTTAGTGACGTCATCAAACATCACAGAGCTTGTGACTGTCACCAACATCAAAGAGCTGTGATGTCATCAACATCAAAGAACAGTGACGTCATCAACATCATGTTTGTGATGTCACCAACATCAAAGAGCTGTGATGTCATCAACATCAAATAACAGTGACGTCATCAACATCATGTTTGTGATGTCACAAACATCACAGAGCTGTGATGTCACCAACATCAAAGAGCTGGGATGTCATCTTTGTTTTGTGAGTCGTACGTTCTTCCTGGTTCAGCTCAGAGTACTCTGAGGAGCCCCGAGCCCCGGCTGATGTTATGACCTAAAGGGGGCATGTCTGTGGAAAATGCAGCAAGAAAGCTGGGTAATTTACACTTTCCAACTCGGGCGTCGGATTTACGAGACATCTCGAAAGCACCAAAACTCAATTGTACCGTATGGCTATAATGCGTTGCCATGGTAACATATGGTTGCCACGATAACATATGCTTATCCACGACAACCATACGTTACCATGGCGAACGCACCGTGGTTGCCGTGGCAACCATCTGTTACCATGACAATCATACATTACCACGGCAACACCCCATATTCATACGTTACCATGGCAACGGAACGGCAATGTCACAAACATCACAGAGCTGTGATGTCATCAACATCAAAGAACAGTGACGTCATCAACATCAAAGAACAGTGACGTCATCAACATAATGTTTGTGACCTCACCAACATCAAAGAGCTGTGATGTCATCAACATCAAAGAACAGTGACGTCATCAACATAATGTTTGTGATGTCACCAACATCAAAGAGCTGTGATGTCATCAACATCAAATAACAGTGACGTCATCAACATCAAAGAACAGTGAGTCATTGACATCATGTTTGTGACGTCACCAACATCAAAGAGCTGTGATGTCATCAACATCAAAGAACAGTGACGTCATCAACATCATGTTTGTGACGTCACCAACATTAAAGAGCTGTGATGTCACCAACATCAAAGAACAGTGACGTCATCAACATCATGTTTGTGACGTCACCAACATCAAAAAGCTGTGATGTCATCAACATCAAAGAACAGTGACGTCATCAACATCATGTTTGTGATGTCACCAAAGTCACAGAGCTGTGATGTCATCACCATCAAAGAACAGTGACGTCATCAACATCAAAGAACAGTGACGTCATCAACATAATATTTGTGACGTCACCAACATCACAGAGCTGTGATTCACCAACATCACAGAGCTGTAATGTCAACAACATCAACGAGCTGTGATGTCATCAACATCAAAGAACAGTGACGTCATCAACATCATGTTTGTGACGTCACCAACATCAAAGAGCTGTGATGTCATCAACATCAAAGAACAGTGACGTCATCAACATCAAAGAACAGTGACGTCATCAACATAATGTTTGTGACGTCACCAACATCAAAGAGCTGTGATGTCATCAACATCAAAGAACAGTGACGTCATCAACATAATGTTTGTGATGTCACCAACATCAAAGAGCTGTGATGTCATCAACATCAAATAACAGTGACGTCATCAACATGATGTTTGTGACGTCACCAACATTAAAGAGCTGTGATGTCACCAACATCAAAGAACAGTGACGTCATCAACATCATGTTTGTGACGTCACCAACATCAAAAAGCTGTGATGTCATCAACATCAAAGAACAGTGACGTCATCAACATCATGTTTGTGATGTCACAAACATCAAAGAACAGTGACGTCATCAACATCAAAGAACAGTGACGTCATCAACATCATGTTTGTGACGTCACCAACATCAAAGAGCTGTGATGTCATCAACATCAAATAACAGTGACGTCATCAACATCATGTTTGTGATGTCACAAACATCACAGAGCTGTGATGTCACCAACATCAAAGAGCTGGGATGTCATCTTTGTTTTGTGAGTCGTACGTTCTTCCTGGTTCAGCTCAGAGTACTCTGAGGAGCCCCGAGCCCCGGCTGATGTTATGACCTAAAGGGGGCATGTCTGTGAAAAATGCAGCAAGAAAGCTGGGTAATTTACACTTTCCAACTCGGGCGTCGGATTTACGAGACATCTCGAAAGCACCAAAACTCAATTGTACCGTATGGCTATAATGCGTTGCCATGGTAACATATGGTTGCCACGATAACATATGCTTATCCACGACAACCATACGTTACCATGGCAACGCACCGTGGTTGCCGTGGCAACCATCTGTTACCATGACAATCATACATTACCACGGCAACACCCCATATTCATACGTTACCATGGCAACGGAACGGCAATGTCACAAACATCACAGAGCTGTGATGTCACAAACACCAAAGAGCTGTGATGTCATCAACATCAAAGAACAGTGACGTCATCAACATCATGTTTGTGACGTCACCAACATCAAAGAGCTGTGACGTCATCAACATCAAAGAACAGTGACGTCATCAACATAATGTTTGTGACGTCACCAACATCAAAGAGCTGTGATGTCATCAACATCAAAGAACAGTGACGTCATCAACATAATGTTTGTGATGTCACCAACATCAAAGAGCTGTGATGTCATCAACATCAAATAACAGTGACGTCATCAACATCATGTTTGTGATGTCACAAACATCACAGAGCTGTGATGTCACCAACATCAAAGAGCTGGGATGTCATCTTTGTTTTGTGAGTCGTAGGTTCTTCCTGGTTCAGCTCAGAGTACTCTGAGGAGCCCCGAGCCCCGGCTGATGTTATGACCTAAAGGGGGCATGTCTGTGGAAAATGCAGCAAGAAAGCTGGGTAATTTACACTTTCCAACTCGGGCGTCGGATTTACGAGACATCTCGAAAGCACCAAAACTCAATTGTACCGTATGGCTATAATGCGTTGCCATGGTAACATATGGTTGCCACGATAACATATGCTTATCCACGACAACCATACGTTACCATGGCAACGCACCGTGGTTGCCGTGGCAACCATCTGTTACCATGACAATCATACATTACCACGGCAACACCCCATATTCATACGTTACCATGGCAACGGAACGGCAATGTCACAAACATCACAGAGCTGTGATGTCATCAACATCAAAGAACAGTGACGTCATCAACATCAAAGAACAGTGACGTCATCAACATAATGTTTGTGACCTCACCAACATCAAAGAGCTGTGATGTCATCAACATCAAAGAACAGTGACGTCATCAACATAATGTTTGTGATGTCACCAACATCAAAGAGCTGTGATGTCATCAACATCAAATAACAGTGACGTCATCAACATCAAAGAACAGTGAGTCATTGACATCATGTTTGTGACGTCACCAACATCAAAGAGCTGTGATGTCATCAACATCAAAGAACAGTGACGTCATCAACATCATGTTTGTGACGTCACCAACATTAAAGAGCTGTGATGTCACCAACATCAAAGAACAGTGACGTCATCAACATAATGTTTGTGATGTCACCAACATCACAGATCTGTGATGTCACAACATCAAAGAGCTGTGATGTCACCAACATCAAAGAACAGTGACGTAATCAACATCAAAGAACAGTGACGTCATCAACATAATGTTTGTGACGTCACCAACATCAAAGAGCTGTGATGTCATCAACATCAAATAACAGTGACGTCACCAACATCAAAGAGCTGTGATGCCATCAACATCGAAGAACAGTGACGTCATCAACATCATGTTTGTGATGTCACAAACATCACAGAGCTGTGATTCACCAACTCAAAGAGCTGTGATGTCACCAACATCACAGAGCTGTGATGTCATCACCATCAAAGAACAGTGACGTCATCAACATCAAAGAACAGTGACGTCATCAACATCATGTTTGTGATGTCACCAACATCAAAGAGCTGTGATGTCACCAACATCAAAGAGCTGTGACGTCATCAACATCAAAGAACAGTGACGTCATCAACATCATGTTTGTGACGTCACCAAGATCAAAGAACAGTGACGTCATCAACATCATGTTTGTGATGTCACAAACATCATGTTTGTGATGTCACAAACATCACAGAGCTGTGATGTCACCAACATCAAAAAGCTGTGATGTCACCAACATCAAAGAACGGTGACGTCATCAACATCATGTTTGTGATGTCACCAACATCAAAGAGCTGTGATGTCACCAACATCAAAGAGCTGTGACGTCATCAACATCAAAGAACAGTGACGTCATCAACATCATGTTTGTGACGTCACCAAGATCAAAGAACTGTGACTTCATCAACATCATGTTTGTGATGTCACAAACATCACAGAGCTGTGATGTCACCAACATCAAAGAGCTGTGATGTCACCAACATCAAAAAGCTGTGATGTCATCAACATCAAATAACAGTGACGTCATCAACATCATGTTTGTGATGTCACCAACATCACAGAGCTGTGATGTCACCAACATCAAAGAGATGTGATGTCATCCCCATCAAAGAACAGTGACGTCATCAACATCATGTTCGTGATGTCACAAACATCACAGAGCTGTGATGTCACCAACATCAAAGAGCTGTGATGTCACCAACATCAAAGAGCTGTGATGTCACCAACATCACAGAGCTGTGATGTCACCAACATCAAAGAGCTGTGATGTCATCACCATCAAAGAACAGTGACGTCATCAACATCAAAGAACAGTGACGTCATCAACATAATGTTTGTGACGTAACCAACATCAAAGAGCTGTGATGTCATCAACATCAAAGCACAGTGACGTCATCAACATCATGTTTGTGACGTCACCAACATCATGTTTGTGACGTTACCAACATCAAAGAGCTGTGATGTCACCAACATCAAAGAGCTGTGACGTCATCAACATCAAAGAACAGTGACGTCATCAACATCATGTTTGTGATGTCACAAAAATCACAGAGCTGTGATGTCACCAACATCAAAGAGCTGTGATGTCACCAACATCAAAAAGCTGTGATGTCATCAACATCAAAGAACAGTGACGTCATCAACATCATCTTTGTGACGTCACCAACATCAAAGAGCTGTGATGTCATCAACATCAAAGAACAGTGACGTCATCAACATAATGTTTGTGATGTCACAAACATCACAGAGCTGTGATTCACCAACATCGCAGAGCTGTGATGTCACCAACATCAAAGAGCTGTGATGTCATCACCATCAAAGACCAGTGATGTCATCAACATCAAGGAACAGTGACGTCATCAACATAATGTTTGTGACGTCACCCACATCAAAGAGCTGTGATGTCATCAACATCAAAGAACAGTGATGTCATCAACATCAAAGAACAGTGACGTCATCAACATAATGTTTGTGACGTCACAAACATCACAGAGCTGTGATGTCACCAACATCAAAGAGCTGTTATGTCACCAACATCAAAGAGCTGTGATGTCATCACCATCAAAGAACAGTGACGTCATCAACATAATGTTTGTGATGTCACCAACATCACAGATCTGTGATGTCACAACATCAAAGAGCTGTGATGTCACCAACATCAAAGAACAGTGACGTAATCAACATCAAAGAACAGTGACGTCATCAACATAATGTTTGTGACGTCACCAACATCAAAGAGCTGTGATGTCACCAACATCACAGAGCTGTAATGTTACCAACATCAAAGAACAGTGACGTCATCAACATAATGTTTGTGACGTCACCAACATCAAAGAGCTGTGACGTCACCAACACCAAAGAGCTGTGATGTCATCAACATCAAAGAACAGTGACGTCATCAACATCATGTTTGTGACGTCACCAACATCACAGCTCTTTGATGTCACCAACATCAAAGAGCTGTGATGTCATCACCATCAAAGAACAGTGACGTCATCAACATCAAAGAACAGTGACGTCATCAACATAATGTTTGTGACGTAACCAACATCAAAGAGCTGTGATGTCATCAACATCAAAGAACAGTGACGTCATCAACATCATGTTTGTGACGTCACCAACATCAAAGAGCTGTGATGTCATCAACATCAAAGAACAGTGACGTCATCAACATCAAAGAACAGTGACGTCATCAACATCATGTTTGTGATGTCACTAACATCAAAAAGCTGTGATGTCACCAACATCAAAGAGCTGTGACGTCATCAACATCAAAGAGCTGTGACGTCATCAACATCAAAGAACAGTGACGTCATCAACATCATGTTTGTGACGTCACCAAGATCAAAGAACAGTGACGTCATCAACATCATGTTTGTGATGTCACAAACATCACAGAGCTGTGATGTCACCAACATCAAAGAGCTGTGATGTCACCAACATCAAAAAGCTGTGATGTCATCAACATCAAAGAACAGTGACGTCATCAACATCATGTTTGTGACGTCACCAACATCAAAGAGCTGTGATGTCATCAACATCAAAGAACAGTGACGTCATCAACATAATGTTTGTGATGTCACAAACATCACAGAGCTGTGATTCACCAACATCAAAGAGCTGTGATGTCACCAACATCGCAGAGCTGTGATGTCACCAACATCAAAGAGCTGTGATGTCATCAACATCAAAGAACAGTGACGTCACCAACATCACAGAGCTGTGATGTCACCAACATCAAAGAGCTGTGATGTCATCACCATCAAAGACCAGTGATGTCATCAACATCAAAGAACAGTGACGTCATCAACATAATGTTTGTGACGTCACCCACCTCAAAGAGCTGTGATGTCATCAACATCAAAGAACAGTGATGTCATCAACATCAAAGAACAGTGACGTCATCAACATAATGTTTGTGACGTCACAAACATCACAGAGCTGTGATGTCACCAACATCAAAGAGCTGTTATGTCACCAACATCAAAGAGCTGTGATGTCATCACCATCAAAGAACAGTGACGTCATCAACATCAAAGAACAGTGACGTCATCAACATAATGTTTGTGACGTCACCAACATCAAAGAGCTGTGATGTCATCAACATCAAAGAACAGTGACGTCATCAACATCAGGTTTGTGATGTCACAAACATCACAGAGCTGTGATTCACCAACATCAAAGAGCTGTGATGTCACCAACATCACAGAGCTGTGATTCACCAACATCAAAGAGCTGTGATGTCACCAACATCACAGAGCTGTAATGTTACCAACATCAAAGAACAGTGACGTCATCAACATAATGTTTGTGACGTCACCAACACCAAAGAGCTGTGATGTCATCAACATCAAAGAACAGTGACGTCATCAACATCATGTTTGTGACGTCACCAACATCACAGCTCTTTGATGTTGCTGACATCAAAGAACAGTGACGTCATCAACATCAAAGAACAGTGACGTCATCAACATCAAAGAACAGTGACGTCATCAACATCATGTTTGTGATGTCACTAACATCAAAGAGCTGTGATGTCACCAACATCAAAGAGCTGTGACGTCATCAACATCAAAGAACAGTGACGTCATCAACATCATGTTTGTGACGTCACCAAGATCAAAGAACAGTGACGTCATCAACATCATGTTTGTGATGTCACAAACATCACAGAGCTGTGATTCACCAACATCAAAGAGCTGTGATGTCACCAACATCGCAGAGCTGTGATGTCACCAACATCAAAGAGCTGTGATGTTATCAACATCAAAGAACAGTGACGTCACCAACATCACAGAGCTGTGATGTCACCAACATCAAAGAGCTGTGATGTCATCACCATCAAAGACCAGTGATGTCATCAACATCAAAGAACAGTGACGTCATCAACATCAAAGAACAGTGACGTCATCAACATAATGTTTGTGACGTCACCCACATCAAAGAGCTGTGATGTCATCAACATCAAAGAACAGTGATGTCATCAACATCAAAGAACAGTGACGTCATCAACATAATGTTTGTGACGTCACAAACATCACAGAGCTGTGATGTCACCAACATCAAAGAGCTGTTATGTCACCAACATCAAAGAGCTGTGATGTCATCACCATCAAAGAACAGTGACGTCATCAACATCAAAGAACAGTGACGTCATCGACATAATGTTTGTGACGTCACCCACATCAAAGAGCTGTGATGTCATCAACATCAAAGAACAGTGATGTCATCAACATCAAAGAACAGTGACGTCATCAACATAATGTTTGTGACGTCACAAACATCACAGAGCTGTGATGTCACCAACATCAAAGAGCTGTTATGTCACCAACATCAAAGAGCTGTGATGTCATCACCATCAAAGAACAGTGACGTCATCAACATCAAAGAACAGTGACGTCATCAACATAATGTTTGTGAGGTCACAACATCAAAGAGCTGTGATGTCATCAACATCAAAGAACAGTGACGTCATCAACATCATGTTTGTGACGTCACCAACATCACAGCTCTTTGATGTTGCTGACATCAAAGAACAGTGACGTCATCAACATCAAAGAACAGTGACGTCAACAACATCAAAGAACAGTGACGTCATCAACATCATGTTTGTGACGTCACAAACATCACAGAGATGTGATGTCACAAACATCACAGAGATGTGATGTCATCAACATCAAATTACAGTGACGTCATCAACATCATGTTTGTGATGTCACCAACATCACAGATCTGTGATGTCACAACATCAAAGAGCTGTGATGTCACCAACATCATGTTTGTGATGTCACCAACATCACAGAGCTGTGATTCAACAACATCAAAGAACAGTGACGTCATCAACATCATGTTTGTGATGTCACCAACATCAATAGCTGTGATGTCATCACCATCAAAGAACAGTGACGTCATCACCATCAAAGAACAGTGACGTCATCAACATAATGTTTGTGACGTCACCAACATCAAAGAGCTGTGATGTCATCAACATCAAAGAACAGTGACGTCATCAACATCATGTTTGTGACGTCACCAACATCACAGCTCTTTGATGTCACCAACATCAAAGAGCTGTGATGTCATCACCATCAAAGAACAGTGACGTCATCAACATCAAAGAACAGTGACGTCATCAACATAATGTTTGTGACGTCACCAACATCAAAGAGCTGTGATGTCATCAACATCAAAGAACAGTGACGTCATCAACATCAGGTTTGTGATGTCACCAACATCACAGAGCTGTGATTCACCAACATCAAAGAGCTGTGATTCACCAACATCACAGAGCTGTAATGTTACCAACATCAAAGAACAGTGACGTCATCAACATCATGTTTGTGACGTCACGAACATCACAGCTCTTTGATGTTGCTGACATCAAAGAACAGTGACGTCATCAACATCAAAGAACAGTGACGTCATCAACATCATGTTTGTGACGTCACAAACATTACAGAGATGTGATGTCATCAACATCAAATAACAGTGACGTCATCAACATCATGTTTGTGATGTCACCAACATCACAGAGCTGTGATGTCACAACATCAAAGAGCTGTGATGTCACCAACATCATGTTGTGATGTCACCAACATCACAGAGCTGTGATTCACCAACATCAAAGAACAGTGACGTCATCAACATAATGTTTGTGATGTCACCAACATCACTAGCTGTGATGTCATCACCATCAAAGAACAGTGACGTCATCACCATCAAAGAACAGTGACGTCATCAACATAATGTTTGTGGCCTCACCAACATCAAAGAGCTGTGATGTCATCAACATCAAAGAACAGTGACGTCATCAACATAATGTTTGTGATGTCACCAACATCAAAGAGCTGTGATGTCATCAACATCAAATAACAGTGACGTCATCAACATCAAAGAACAGTGAGTCATTGACATCATGTTTGTGACGTCACCAACATCAAAGAGCTGTGATGTCATCAACATCAAAGAACAGTGACGTCATCAACATCATGTTTGTGACGTCACCAACATTAAAGAGCTGTGATGTCACCAACATCAAAGAACAGTGACGTCATCAACATAATGTTTGTGATGTCACCAACATCACAGATCTGTGATGTCACAACATCAAAGAGCTGTGATGTCACCAAGAACAGTGACGTCATCAACATCATGTTTGTGACGTCACCAACATCAAAGAGGTGTGATGTCATCAACATCAAAGAACAGTGACGTCATCAACATCAAAGAACGGTGACGTCATCAACATAATGTTTGTGACGTCATCAACATCAAAGAACAGTGACGTCATCAACATAATGTTTGTGACGTCACCAACATCAAAGAGCTGTGATGCCATCAACATCGAAGAGCTGTGATGCCCCCAACATCGAAGAACAGTGACGTCATCAACATCATGTTTGTGATGTCACAAAATCACAGAGCTGTGATTCACCAACATCACAGAGCTGTGATTCACCAACATCAAAGAGCTGTGATGTCACCAACATCACAGAGCTGTAGTGTCACCAACATCAAAGAGCTGTGATGTCATCAACATCAAACAACAGTGACGTCATCAACATGATGTTTGTGACGTCACCAACATCAAAAAGCTGTGATTTCATCAACATCAAAGAACAGTGACGTCATCAACATCATGTTTGTGACGTCACCAACATCAAAGTGCTGTGATGTCATCAACATCAAAGAACAGTGACGTCATCAACATCATGTTTGTGATGTCACCAAAGTCACAGAGCTGTGATGTCACCAACATCAAAGAGCTGTGATGTCACCAACATCAAAAAACAGTGACGTCATCAACATCAAAGAACAGTGACGTCATCAACATAATATTTGTGACGTCACCAACATCAAAGAAGAGTGACGTCATCAACATCAAAGAACAGTGACGTCATCACCATCAAAGAACAGTGACGTCATCAACATAATGTTTGTGACGTCACCAACATCAAAGAGCTGTGATGCCATCAACATCGAAGAACAGTGACGTCATCAACATCATGTTTGTGATGTCACAAACATCACAGAGCTGTGATTCACCAACTCAAAGAGCTGTGATGTCACCAACATCACAGAGCTGTGATGTCATCACCATCAAAGAACAGTGACGTCATCAACATCAAAGAACAGTGACGTCATCAACATCATGTTTGTGATGTCACCAACATCAAAGAGCTGTGATGTCACCAACATCAAAGAGCTGTGACGTCATCAACATCAAAGAACAGTGACGTCATCAACATCATGTTTGTGACGTCACCAAGATCAAAGAACAGTGACGTCATCAACATCATGTTTGTGATGTCACAAACATCACAGAGCTGTGATGTCACCAACATCAAAGAACGGTGACGTCATCAACATCATGTTTGTGATGTCACCAACATCAAAGAGCTGTGATGTCACCAACATCAAAGAGCTGTGACGTCATCAACATCAAAGAACAGTGACGTCATCAACATCATGTTTGTGACGTCACCAAGATCAAAGAACAGTGACGTCATCAACATCATGTTTGTGATGTCACAAACATCACAGAGCTGTGATGTCACCAACATCAAAGAGCTGTGATGTCACCAACATCAAAAAGCTGTGATGTCATCAACATCAAAGAACAGTGACGTCATCAACATCATGTTTGTGATGTCACCAACATCACAGAGCTGTGATGTCACCAACATCAAAGAGATGTGATGTCATCACCATCAAAGAACAGTGACGTCATCAACATCATGTTTGTGATGTCACCAACATCAATAGCTGTGATGTCATCACCATCAAAGAACAGTGACGTCATCACCATCAAAGAACAGTGACGTCATCAACATAATGTTTGTGACGTCACCAACATCAAAGAGCTGTGATGTCATCAACATCAAAGAACAGTGACGTCATCAACATCATGTTTGTGACGTCACCAACATCACAGCTCTTTGATGTCACCAACATCAAAGAGCTGTGATGTCATCACCATCAAAGAACAGTGACGTCATCAACATCAAAGAACAGTGACGTCATCAACATAATGTTTGTGACGTAACCAACATCAAAGAGCTGTGATGTCATCAACATCAAAGAACAGTGACGTCATCAACATCATGTTTGTGACGTCACCAACATCAAAGAGCTGTGATGTCATCAACATCAAAGAACAGTGACGTCATCAACATCAAAGAACAGTGACGTCATCAACATCATGTTTGTGATGTCACTAACATCAAATAGCTGTGATGTCACCAACATCAAAGAGCTGTGACGTCATCAACATCAAAGAACAGTGACGTCATCAACATCATGTTTGTGACGTCACCAAGATCAAAGAACAGTGACGTCATCAACATCATGTTTGTGATGTCACAAACATCACAGAGCTGTGATGTCACCAACATCAAAGAGCTGTGATGTCACCAACATCAAAAAGCTGTGATGTCATCAATATCAAAGAACAGTGACGTCATCAACATCATGTTTGTGACGTCACCAACATCAAAGAGCTGTGATGTCATCAACATCATTGTTGTGACGTCACCAACATCAAAGAGCTGTGATGTCATCAACATCAAAGAACAGTGACGTCATCAACATCATGTTTGTGATGTCACTAACATCAAAGAGCTGTGATTCACCAACATCAAAGAGCTGTGACTTCATCAACATCAAAGAACAGTGACGTCATCAACATCATGTTTGTGACGTCACCAAGATCAAAGAACAGTGACGTCATCAACATCATGTTTGTGATGTCACAAACATCACAGAGCTGTGATTCACCAACATCAAAGAGCTGTGATGTCACCAACATCGCAGAGCTGTGATGTCACCAACATCAAAGAGCTGTGATGTCATCAACATCAAAGAACAGTGACGTCACCAACATCACAGAGCTGTGATGTCACCAACATCAAAGAGCTGTGATGTCATCACCATCAAAGACCAGTGATGTCATCAACATCAAAGAACAGTGACGTCATCAACATAATGTTTGTGACGTCACCCACATCAAAGAGCTGTGATGTCATCAACATCAAAGAACAGTGATGTCATCAACATCAAAGAACAGTGACGTCATCAACATAATGTTTGTGACGTCACAAACATCACAGAGCTGTGATGTCACCAACATCAAAGAGCTGTTATGTCACCAACATCAAAGAGCTGTGATGTCATCACCATCAAAGAACAGTGACGTCATCAACATCAAAGAACAGTGACGTCATCAACATAATGTTTGTGACGTCACAACATCAAAGAGCTTTGATGTCATCAACATCAAAGAACAGTGACGTCATCAACATCAGGTTTGTGATGTCACAAACATCACAGAGCTGTGATTCACCAACATCAAAGAGCTGTGATGTCACCAACATCACAGAGCTGTGATTCACCAACATCAAAGAGCTGTGATGTCACCAACATCACAGAGCTGTAATGTTACCAACATCAAAGAACAGTGACGTCATCAACATCATGTTTGTGATGTCACCAACATCAATAGCTGTGATGTCATCACCATCAAAGAACAGTGACGTCATCACCATCAAAGAACAGTGACGTCATCAACATAATGTTTGTGACGTCACCAACACCAAAGAGCTGTGATGTCATCAACATCAAAGAACAGTGACGTCATCAACATCATGTTTGTGACGTCATCAACATCACAGCTCTTTGATGTTGCTGACATCAAAGAACAGTGACGTCATCAACATCAAAGAACAGTGACGTCATCAACATCAAAGAACAGTGACGTCATCAACATCATGTTTGTGACGTCACAAACATCACAGAGATGTGATGTCATCAACATCAAATAACAGTGACATCATCAACATCATGTTTGTGATGTCACCAACATCACAGATCTGTGATGTCACAACATCAAAGAGCTGTGATGTCACCAACATCATGTTTGTGATGTCACCAACATCACAGAGCTGTGATTCACCAACATCAAAGAACAATGACGTCATCAACATCATGTTTGTGATGTCACCAACATCAATAGCTGTGATGTCATCACCATCAAAGAACAGTGACGTCATCAACATAATGTTTGTGACGTCACCAACATCAAAGAGCTGTGATGTCATCAACATCAAAGAACAGTGACGTCATCAACATCAGGTTTGTGATGTCACAAACATCACAGAGCTGTGATTCACCAACATCAAAGAGCTGTGATGTCACCAACATCACAGAGCTGTGATTCACCAACATCAAAGAGCTGTGATGTCACCAACATCACAGAGCTGTAATGTTACCAACATCAAAGAACAGTGACGTCATCAACATAATGTTTGTGACGTCACCAACACCAAAGAGCTGTGATGTCATCAACATCAAAGAACAGTGACGTCATCAACATCATGTTTGTGACGTCACCAACATCACAGCTCTTTGATGTTGCTGACATCAAAGAACAGTGACGTCATCAACATCAAAGAACAGTGACGTCAACAACATCAAAGAACAGTGACGTCATCAACATCATGTTTGTGACGTCACAAACATCACAGAGATGTGATGTCACAAACATCACAGAGATGTGATGTCATCAACATCAAATTACAGTGACGTCATCAACATCATGTTTGTGATGTCACCAACATCACAGATCTGTGATGTCACAACATCAAAGAGCTGTGATGTCACCAACATCATGTTTGTGATGTCACCAACATCACAGAGCTGTGATTCACCAACATCAAAGAACAGTGACGTCATCAACATTATGTTTGTGATGTCACCAACATCAATAGCTGTGATGTCATCACCATCAAAGAACAGTGACGTCATCACCATCAAAGAACAGTGACGTCATCAACATAATGTTTGTGACGTCACCAACATCAAAGAGCTGTGATGTCATCAACATCAAAGAACAGTGACGTCATCAACATCATGTTTGTGACGTCACCAACATCACAGCTCTTTGATGTCACCAACATCAAAGAGCTGTGATGTCATCACCATCAAAGAACAGTGACGTCATCAACATCAAAGAACAGTGACGTCATCAACATAATGTTTGTGACGTCACCAACATCAAAGAGCTGTGATGTCATCAACATCAAAGAACAGTGACGTCATCAACATCAGGTTTGTGATGTCACCAACATCACAGAGCTGTGATTCACCAACATCAAAGAGCTGTGATTCACCAACATCACAGAGCTGTAATGTTACCAACATCAAAGAACAGTGACGTCATCAACATAATGTTTGTGACATCACCAACACCAAAGAGCTGTGATGTCATCAACATCAAAGAACAGTGACGTCATCAACATCATGTTTGTGACGTCACGAACATCACAGCTCTTTGATGTTGCTGACATCAAAGAACAGTGACGTCATCAACATCAAAGAACAGTGACGTCATCAACATCATGTTTGTGACGTCACAAACATCACAGAGATGTGATGTCATCAACATCAAATAACAGTGACGTCATCAACATCATGTTTGTGATGTCACCAACATCACAGATCTGTGATGTCACAACATCAAAGAGCTGTGATGTCACCAACATCATGTTTGTGATGTCACCAACATCACAGAGCTGTGATTCACCAACATCACAGAGCTGTGATTCACCAACATCAAAGAACAGTGACGTCATCAACATCATGTTTGTGATGTCACCAACATCAATAGCTGTGATGTCATCACCATCAAAGAACAGTGACGTCATCACCATCAAAGAACAGTGACGTCATCAACATAATGTTTGTGACGTCACCAACATCAAAGAGCTGTGATGTCATCAACATCAAAGAACAGTGACGTCATCAACATCATGTTTGTGACGTCACCAACATCACAGCTCTTTGATGTCACCAACATCAAAGAGCTGTGATGTCATCACCATCAAAGAACAGTGACGTCATCAACATCAAAGAACAGTGACGTCATCAACATAATGTTTGTGACGTAACCAACATCAAAGAGCTGTGATGTCATCAACATCAAAGAACAGTGACGTCATCAACATCATGTTTGTGACGTCACCAACATCAAAGAGCTGTGATGTCATCAACATCAAAGAACAGTGACGTCATCAACATCAAAGAACAGTGACGTCATCAACATCATGTTTGTGATGTCACTAACATCAAATAGCTGTGATGTCACCAACATCAAAGAGCTGTGACGTCATCAACATCAAAGAACAGTGACGTCATCAACATCATGTTTGTGACGTCACCAAGATCAAAGAACAGTGACGTCATCAACATCATGTTTGTGATGTCACAAACATCACAGAGCTGTGATGTCACCAACATCAAAGAGCTGTGATGTCACCAACATCAAAAAGCTGTGATGTCATCAATATCAAAGAACAGTGACGTCATCAACATCATGTTTGTGACGTCACCAACATCAAAGAGCTGTGATGTCATCAACATCATGGTTGTGACGTCACCAACATCAAAGAGCTGTGATGTCATCAACATCAAAGAACAGTGACGTCATCAACATCATGTTTGTGATGTCACTAACATCAAAGAGCTGTGATTCACCAACATCAAAGAGCTGTGACTTCATCAACATCAAAGAACAGTGACGTCATCAACATCATGTTTGTGACGTCACCAAGATCAAAGAACAGTGACGTCATCAACATCATGTTTGTGATGTCACAAACATCACAGAGCTGTGATTCACCAACATCAAAGAGCTGTGATGTCACCAACATCGCAGAGCTGTGATGTCACCAACATCAAAGAGCTGTGATGTCATCAACATCAAAGAACAGTGACGTCACCAACATCACAGAGCTGTGATGTCACCAACATCAAAGAGCTGTGATGTCATCACCATCAAAGACCAGTGATGTCATCAACATCAAAGAACAGTGACGTCATCAACATAATGTTTGTGACGTCACCCACATCAAAGAGCTGTGATGTCATCAACATCAAAGAACAGTGATGTCATCAACATCAAAGAACAGTGACGTCATCAACATAATGTTTGTGACGTCACAAACATCACAGAGCTGTGATGTCACCAACATCAAAGAGCTGTTATGTCACCAACATCAAAGAGCTGTGATGTCATCACCATCAAAGAACAGTGACGTCATCAACATCAAAGAACAGTGACGTCATCAACATAATGTTTGTGACGTCACAACATCAAAGAGCTTTGATGTCATCAACATCAAAGAACAGTGACGTCATCAACATCAGGTTTGTGATGTCACAAACATCACAGAGCTGTGATTCACCAACATCAAAGAGCTGTGATGTCACCAACATCACAGAGCTGTGATTCACCAACATCAAAGAGCTGTGATGTCACCAACATCACAGAGCTGTAATGTTACCAACATCAAAGAACAGTGACGTCATCAACATCATGTTTGTGATGTCACCAACATCAATAGCTGTGATGTCATCACCATCAAAGAACAGTGACGTCATCACCATCAAAGAACAGTGACGTCATCAACATAATGTTTGTGACGTCACCAACACCAAAGAGCTGTGATGTCATCAACATCAAAGAACAGTGACGTCATCAACATCATGTTTGTGACGTCATCAACATCACAGCTCTTTGATGTTGCTGACATCAAAGAACAGTGACGTCATCAACATCAAAGAACAGTGACGTCATCAACATCAAAGAACAGTGACGTCATCAACATCATGTTTGTGACGTCACAAACATCACAGAGATGTGATGTCATCAACATCAAATAACAGTGACATCATCAACATCATGTTTGTGATGTCACCAACATCACAGATCTGTGATGTCACAACATCAAAGAGCTGTGATGTCACCAACATCATGTTTGTGATGTCACCAACATCACAGAGCTGTGATTCACCAACATCAAAGAACAATGACGTCATCAACATCATGTTTGTGATGTCACCAACATCAATAGCTGTGATGTCATCACCATCAAAGAACAGTGACGTCATCAACATAATGTTTGTGACGTCACCAACATCAAAGAGCTGTGATGTCATCAACATCAAAGAACAGTGACGTCATCAACATCAGGTTTGTGATGTCACAAACATCACAGAGCTGTGATTCACCAACATCAAAGAGCTGTGATGTCACCAACATCACAGAGCTGTGATTCACCAACATCAAAGAGCTGTGATGTCACCAACATCACAGAGCTGTAATGTTACCAACATCAAAGAGCTGTGATGTCACCAACATCAAAGAACAGTGACGTCATCAACATCATGTTTGTGATGTCACCAACATCACAGGGCTGTGATGTCATCACCATCAAAGAACAGTGACGTCATCAACATCAAAGAACAGTGACGTCATCAACATAATGTTTGTGACGTCACCAACATCAAAGAGCTGTGATGTCATCAACATCAAATAACAGTGACGTCAACATCAAAGAACAGTGACGTCATCAACATCATGTTTGTGATGTCACAAACATCACAAAGCTGTGATGTTACCAACATCAAAGAGCTGTGATGTCATCAACATCATTATGATTGTTTTTCTCGAGCCACCAGGGACAGTGGCAGGCTAGTTGTTATTGTTAGCAAAGTAGGCTTTTAGCAAACCAGTTCGAAAACAAACCGTTACATTGTATTGCACGTACAGCAAACCCGTGCAATGCATACATTGGTACAAATACAAAGACAATGGGCACAGCTATCTTTGTTGTTTGAGTCGTATGTTCTTCCTGGTTCAGCTCAGAGTACTTTGAGGAGCCCAGAGTCGGACGTCTGATATTACGACCTAAAGAGGGCATGTCTGTGGAAAATGCAGCAAGAAAGCTGGGTAATTTACACTTTGCCACGGCAACCACAGCGCGTTGCCATGGTAACGTATGCTTATCCACGACAACCATACATTACCATGGCAACCACATGTTACCATGGCAACGCACCGTGGTTGCCGTGGCAACCATCTGTTACCGTGACAACCATGCATTACCATGGCAACACAGCATATTCATATGTTACCATGGCAACGCAACATAGACACAATTTCATATACTAATGATTAGCTTTGGCTTCTGTGTTTTTTCAGAAATGTATAAACTAACCAACTCCGGAATGGACGTAGCTGTGTGACTGCGTGCAGCTGCGACTCTTTTTAAAACATCATTAGGAACTAGAATCATTAGGAGTCAAGGGAGTCTGTGCTCTTTGGTCTTTATTGTCCTAATTAATTTTAGGAAATGTGCTTTACATCCAATTTACTTTTAAACTCAACTGGTACAGCATTATGAAGTGTTCAGCAGTTCCAACTTAGGGTTGATTGCATCTAGGATTTCCAATCCTAGATGCAACCAACCGTGCAGTCACAAAACCTCACCTTGTTTCGCTAAAAACAAAATGAAGGTTGAGTTTGAATTCGCTCCTAAAAGGTGGCGTAGCTTATCTCTGTGACTTGTCTCCCTAAAGACAGTTATCGTTCCGCTATCCATAATGGAAATGACCACTATTTCTTCTCTGTACTATTTCTGCTCTGGATATTTCTCAAACGCCGGAACTGCAAACATGAACCACAAACCCTTGTTTGGGTTCCCAAACCCAAACAAGATGGGCAGCAAGCGCAGCATGATGAACGCTGATTGGCTTTCGCAAGACATAAGCAGGCATTTTTTTCAGATATTTCTACTTTGGTGGAAAAGTAATTTTTTTGCTTCGCTCCTTTCGTTTCATTCTCCACGCCGCCCGTTGAAAATGTGCTTCCTCTAACATTCACGTCTGTGCATTGACTTTGCATGGAATGTACTTTTGGGAATAATTTGCTTCGCTTTTGTGTGTGAACGCAGCATTAGTTTTTGCTTGCTGTGTCAAAACAAACACTTTGCATAATGCAAGGTCAGGGAATGTTTCCGAGGTTGGGTGGATAATGTATGCACTGGCAGACTATTTCAATGCTCAGGCTGTTTATGCCCTTCCTTCATCAGGAAATTCACAGTACAGCAGCCAGGCCTTCTTGTTGTTCTCCAAAGCCGCCAATGCCGCCAAAACCCTTCAAGTTGCAAGGACATTTGATCTGCAAAGAAACACAGAGCAGACAGAATTGACTCAGTATTGGATTTAGGAAGTTACGCCTCGGGCATATAACAAAGTCCTTCTATATGAAGATGGTTTAAGCTCTTTCAAGCCAGAGATTAAAGGGCCTTGAGAAAAGTCTTCATGGGAAGTGTCTCTTCTTGTGTGTTCTTGTTTTTAAGGGTTAATCGGCTGGAACTTGACTGAACGTTGGAAGACCGTGGAGATGTTGGTGTTTGGTAGCGTTGAACATCAAACAATCAATTTACACTTCTCAAATAATTATTATAATTATTAATATATTATTAATATATATTAATTACTATTGGCCTGAAATCCAGTGTAGA
>JAHWDR010000160.1:5000-38300 GCA_021346845.1 Apeltes quadracus
TGATTGAAATCAGCGCGACTTAAAGGACAAGCTCAGGGAGTGCTACGACACCTACAGGAGGAAACAGTAAAAAGGCAAACGCATTCCCCTACAAACAGTTCAGATTTCTTTGACAGAGCAATGGGCTGTCCAAGATCTTCTACCCGCAGAGAAGAGGCCAAAAGCCTCTGAAATCAGGTGGTAACAAAAACACACTCCTGACACCTACATGATACCGGTTTGCGGAAATGTGTCACAAGGTCCCCCTTTAATCTGAAAATAGAAATGTCTGAATTATCCCATATGGTTTACTATCTGTTTATCAAGTGGATTTTAATTGGTTGGATATGAAGCTCTATCCAAATTACCACTCTGTCCATATTTCCCACCTCATTACTCGACTAGCAAGTAAAGAGCAGTCATCAACAGCAGAGAGCTTGTGAACTTAATCGCTTCTCTGTGCCCGCTTCATGCCCAGTGGGAAACATCACATGTCATCATCGTGGACAACGTGACCAAAGCATTTGGAAACACATTTCTCAAGTCAGAAACTATAGAAATGATCCCTGAAAGTACAGTCTTGGTTTCATGGAGGATGAAATCTGAATCTGATTTACAACAAACCAACAATCGCTGGTGGTTCTCCTTTTTGTTACCACCAGGGTATGTTCCTTGGTTCTGAGGCAGCCTGGGACCAACCATGTACTGTGAAGGCCTGGACAGACGCGAAAGAAGCCGTGCAGGACTGCTTTGGGAAGATGGACTGGGATGTGCAGTGTAGACCTCATAGGGAGGGACAATCGCTGCGTGCCAGAATAGATTACAGACTAACATTTGATTCTATGAAAAGCATTCCAGACTATACACTACGTCACCAACAACAAGCCAACGGTCACCAGTGACCTCAAAGGTCTTCTCAATGAGATGAAAACAGGTTTCAGGTGCAGGGACAGCGGTATACTGTTGAAATCAGCGGACTTGAAGGACAAGCTCAGGGAGTGCTACGACACCTACAGGAGGAAACAGTAAAAAGGCAAACGCATTCCCCTACAAACAGTTCAGATTTCTTTGACAGAGCAATGGGCTGTCCAAGATCTTCTACCCGCAGAGCAGGAGGGCCAAAAAGCCTCTGAAATCAGGTGGTAACAAAGAACACACTCCGACACCTACATGATACCGGTTTGCGGACAAGGTGTCACAAGGTCCCCTTTAATCTGAAAATAGAAATGTCTGAATTATCCCATATGGTTTACTATCTGTTTATCAAGTGGATTTTAATTGGTTGGATATGAAGCTCCTATCCAAATTACCACTCTGTCCATATTTCCCACCTCATTAATCGACTAGCAAGTAAAGAGCAGTCATCAACAGCAGAGAGCTTGTGAACTTAATCGCTTCTCTGTGCCCGCTTTCATGCCCAGTGGGAAACATCACATGTCATCATCGTGGACAACGTGACCAAAGCATTTGGAAACACATTTCTCAAGTCAGAAACTATAGAAATGATCCCTGAAAGTACAGTCTTGGTTTCATGGAGGATGAAATCTGAATCTGATTTAACAACAAAACCAACAATCGCTGGTGGTTCTCCTTTTTGTTACCACCAGGGTATGTTCCTTGGTTCTGAGCAGCCTGGGACCAACCATGTACTGTGAAGGCCTGGACAGACGCGAAAGAAGCCGTGCAGGACTGCTTTGGGAAGATGGACTGGGTATGTGCAGTGTAGACCTCATAGGGAGGACAATCGCTGCGTGCCAGAATAGATTACAGACTAACATTTGATCTCTATGAAAAGCATTCCAGACTATACACTACGTCACCAACAACAAGCCAACGGTCACCAGTGACCTCAAAGGTCTTCTCAATGAGATGAAAACAGGTTTCAGGTGCAGGGACAGCGGTATACTGTTGAATCAGCGGACTTGAAGGACAAGCTCAGGGAGTGCTACGACACCTACAGGAGGAAACAGTAAAAAGGCAAACGTATTCCCCTACAAACAGTTCAGATTTCTTTGACAGAGCAATGGGCTGTCCAAGATCTTCCACCCGCAGAGAAGATGCCAAAAGCCTCTGAAATCAGGTAGTAACAAAAACACACTCCTGACACTACATGATACCGGTTTGCGAAATGTGTCACAAGGTCCCCCTTTAATCTGAAAATAGAAATGTCTGAATTATCCCATATGGTTTACTATCTGTTTATCAAGTGGATTTTAATTGGTTGGATATGAAGCTCTATCCAAATTACCACATATTACCAGCTTGTAAACTTAATCGCTTCTCTGTGCCCGCTTCATGCCCAGTGGGTAACATCACATGTCATCATCGTGGACAACGAGCCCAAAGCATTTTGGAAAACACATTTCTCACGTCAGAAACTATAGAAATGATCCTGAAAGTACAGTCTTGGTTTCATGGAGGATGAAATCTGAATCTGACTTACAACAAACCAACCAATCGCTGATGGTTTCTCCTTTCTGTTTACCACCAGGGTATGTTCCTTGGTGCTGAGGCAGCCTGGGACCGCCCATGTACTGTGAAGGCCTGGACAGACGCGAAAGAAGCCGTTGCAGGACTGCTTTGGGAAGATGGACTGGGATGTGCAGTGTAGACCTCATAGGGAGGACAATCGCTGCGTGCCAGAATAGAGTACAGACTAACATTTGATTCTATGAAAAGCATTCCAGACTATACACTACGTCACCAACAACAAGCCAACGGTCACCAGTGACCTCAAGGTCTTTCTCGATTAGATGAAAACAGGTTTCAGGTGCAGGGACAGCGGTATACTGTTGAAATCAGCGCGACTTGAAGGACAAGCTCAGGGAGTGCTACGACACCTACAGGAGGAAACAGTAAAAAGGCAAACGCATTCCCCTACAAACAGTTCAGATTTCATTGACAGAGCAATAGGCTGTCCAAGATCTTCTACCCGCAGAGAAGAGGCCAAAAGCCTCTGAAATCAGGTAGTAACAAAAACACACTCCTGACACCTACATGATACCGGTTTGCGGAAATGTGTCACAAGGTCCATCTTTAATCTGAAAATAGAAATGTCTGAATTATCCCATATGGTTTACTATCTGTTTATCAAGTGGATTTTAATTGGTTGGATATGAAGCTCTATCCAAATTACCACTCTGTCCATATTTCCCACCTCATTACTCGACTAGCAAGTAAAGAGCAGTCATCAACAGCAGAGAGCTTGTGAAGTTAATCACTTCAAAGGTCTTCTCAATGAGATGAAAACAGGTTTCAGGTGCAGGGACAGCGGTATACTGTTGAAATCAGCGCGACTTGAAGGACAAGCTCAGGGAGTGCTACGACACCCTACAGGAGGAAACAGTAAAAAGTCAAGCGCATTCCCCTACAAACAGTTCAGAGTTTCTTTGACACAGCAATAGGCTGTCCAAGATCTTTCTACCCGCAGAGAAGAGGCCAAAAGCCTCTGAAATCAGGTAGTAACAAAAACACACTCCTGACACCTACATGATACCGGTTTGCGGAAATGTGTCACAAGTTCCCCTTTAATCTGAAATAGAAATGTCTGAATTATCCCATATGGTTTACTATCTGTTTATCAAGTGGATTTTAATTGGTTGGATATGAAGCTCTGTCCAAATTTACCACTCCTGTCCATATTTCCCACCTCATTACTCGACTAGCAAGTAAAGAGCAGTCATCAACAGCAGAGAGCTTGTGAACTTAATCGCTTCTCTGTGCCCACTTCATGCCCAGTGGGAAACATCACATGTCATCATCGTGGACAACGAGACCAAAGCATTTGGAAACACATTTCTCAAGTCAGAAACTATAGAAATGATCCCTGAAAGTACAGTCTTGGTTTCATGGAGGATGAAATCTGAATCTGACTTCCAACAAACCAACAATCGCTGATGGTTCTCCTTTTTGTTACCACCAGGGTATGTTCCTTGGTGCTGAGGCAGCCTGGGACCACCCATGTACTGTGAAGGCCTGGACAGACGCGAAAGAAGCCGTGCAGGACTGCTTTGGGAAGATGGACTGGGATGTGCAGTGTAGACCTCATAGGGAGGACAATCGCTGCATGCCAGAATAGATTACAGACTAAACATTTGATTCTATGAAAGCATTCCAGACTATACACTACGTCACCAACCACAAGCCAACGGTCACCAGTGACCTCAAAGGTCTTCTCCATGAGATGAAAACAGGTTTTCAGGTGCAGGGACAGCGGTATACTGTTTGAAATCAGCGCGACTTGAAGGACAAGCTCATGGAGTGCTACGACACCTACAGGAGGAAACAGTAAAAAGGCAAGCGCATTCCCTACAAACAGTTCAGATTTCTTTGACAGCAGCAATGGGCTGTCCAAGATCTCTCTACCCGCAGAGAAGAGGCCAAAAGGCTCTGAAATCAGGTAGTACAAAAACACACTCCTGACACCTACATGATACCGGTTTGCGGAAATGTGTCACAAGGTCCCCCTTTAATCTGAAAATAGAAATGTCTGAATTATCCCATATGGTTTACTATCTGTTTATCAAGTGGATTTTAATTGGTTGGATATGAAGCTCTATCCAAATTACCACTCTGTCCATATTTCCCACCTCATTACTCGACTAGCAAGTAAAGAGCAGTCATCAACAGCAGAGAGCTTGTGAACTTAATCGCTTCTCTGTGCCCGCTTCATGCCAGTGGGAAACATCACATGTTCATCATCGTGGACAACGAGACCAAGCATTTGGAAACACATTTCTCAAGTCAGAAAACTATAGAAATGATCCCTGAAAAGTACAGTCTTGGTTTCATGGAGGATGAAATCTGAATCTGACTTCCAACAAACCAACAATCGCTGATGGTTCTCCTTTTTGTTACCCACCAGGGTATGTTCCTTTGGTGCTGAGGCAGCCTGGGACCACCCATGTACTGTGAAGGCCTGGACAGACGCGAAAGAAGCCGTGCAGGACTGCTTTGGGAAGAGGACTGGGATGTGCAGTGTAGACCTCATAGGGAGGACAATCGCTGCATGCCAGAATAGATTACAGACTAACATTTGATTCTATGAAAAGCATTCCAGACTATACACTACGTCACCAACAACAAGCCAACGGTCACCAGTTGACCTCAAAGGTCTTCTCAATGAGATGAAAACAGGTTTCAGGTGCAGGGACAGCGGTATACTGTTGAAATCAGCGCGACTTGAAGGACAAGCTCAGGGAGTGCTACGACACCTACAGGAGGAAACAGTAAAAAGGCAAACGCATTCCCCTACAAACAGTTCAGATTTCTTTGACAGAGCAATGGGCTGTCCAAGATCTTCTACCCGCAGAGAAGAGGCCAAAAGCCTCTGAAATCAGGTGGTAACAAAAACACACTCCTGACACCTACATGATACCGGTCTTGCGGAAATGTGTCACAAGGTCCCCCTTTAATCTGAAAATAGAAATGTCTGAATTATCCCATATGGTTTACTATCTGTTTATCAAGTGGATTTTAATTGGTTGGATATGAAGCTCTATCCAAAATTACCACTCTGTCCATATTTCCCACCTCATTACTCGACTAGCAAGTAAAGAGCAGTCATCAACAGCAGAGAGCTTGTGAATTTAATCGCTTCTCTGTGCCCGCTTCATGCCCAGTGGGAAACATCACATGTCATCATCATGGACAACGTGACCAAAGCATTTGGAAACACATTTCTCAAGTCAGAAACTATAGAAATGATCCCTGAAAGTACAGTCTTGGTTTCATGGAGGATGAAATCTGAATCTGATTTACAACAAACCAACAATCGCTGGTGGTTCTCCTTTTTGTTACCACCAGGGTATGTTCCTTGGTTCTGAGGCAGCCTGGGACCAACCATGTACTGTGAAGGCCTGGACAGACGCGAAAGAAGCCGTGCAGGACTGCTTTGGGAAGATGGACTGGGATGTGCAGTGTAGACCTCATAGGGAGGACAATCGCTGCGTGCCAGAATAGATTACAGACTAACATTTGATTCTATGAAAAGCATTCCAGACTATACACTACCTCACCAACAACAAGCCAACGGTCACCAGTGACCTCAAAGGTCTTATCAATGAGATGAAAACAGGTTTCAGGTGCAGGGACAGCGGTATACTGTTGATTGAAATCAGCGCGACTTAAAGGACAAGCTCAGGGAGTGCTACGACACCTACAGGAGGAAACAGTAAAAAGGCAAACGCATTCCCCTACAAACAGTTCAGATTTCTTTGACAGAGCAATGGGCTGTCCAAGATCTTCTACCCGCAGAGAAGAGGCCAAAAGCCTCTGAAATCAGGTGGTAACAAAAACACACTCCTGACACCTACATGATACCGGTTTGCGGAAATGTGTCACAAGGTCCCCCTTTAATCTGAAAATAGAAATGTCTGAATTATCCCATATGGTTTACTATCTGTTTATCAAGTGGATTTTAATTGGTTGGATATGAAGCTCTATCCAAATTACCACTCTGTCCATATTTCCCACCTCATTACTCGACTAGCAAGTAAAGAGCAGTCATCAACAGCAGAGAGCTTGTGAACTTAATCGCTTCTCTGTGCCCGCTTCATGCCCAGTGGGAAACATCACATGTCATCATCGTGGACAACGTGACCAAAGCATTTGGAAACACATTTCTCAAGTCAGAAACTATAGAAATGATCCCTGAAAGTACAGTCTTGGTTTTCATGGAGGATGAAATCTGAATCTGATTTACAACAAACCAACAATCGCTGGTGGTTCTCCTTTTTGTTACCACCAGGGTATGTTCCTTGGTTCTGAGGCAGCCTGGGACCAACCATGTACTGTGAAGGCCTGGACAGACGCGAAAGAAGCCGTGCAGGACTGCTTTGGGAAGATGGACTGGGATGTGCAGTGTAGACCTCATAGGGAGGACAATCGCTGCGTGCCAGAATAGATTACAGACTAACATTTGATTCTATGAAAAGCATTCCAGACTATACACTACGTCACCAACAACAAGCCAACGGTCACCAGTGACCTCAAAGGTCTTCTCAATGAGATGAAAACAGGTTTCAGGTGCAGGGACAGCGGTATACTGTTGAAATCAGCGGACTTGAAGGACAAGCTCAGGGAGTGCTACGACACCTACAGGAGGAAACAGTAAAAAGGCAAACGTATTCCCCTACAAACAGTTCAGATTTCTTTGACAGAGCAATGGGCTGTCCAAGATCTTCCACCCGCAGAGAAGATGCCAAAAGCCTCTGAAATCAGGTAGTAACAAAAACACACTCCTGACACCTACATGATACCGGTTTGCGGAAATGTGTCACAAGGTCCCCCTTTAATCTGAAAATAGAAATGTCTGAATTATCCCATATGGTTTACTATCTGTTTATCAAGTGGATTTTAATTGGTTGGATATGAAGCTCTATCCAAATTACCACTCTGTCCATATTTCCCACCTCATTACTCGACTAGCAAGTAAAGAGCAGTCATCAACAGCAGAGAGCTTGTGAAGTTAATCGCTTCTCTGTGCCCGCTTCATGCCCAGTGGGAAACATCACATGTCATCATCGTGGACAACGTGACCAAAGCATTTGGAAACACATTTCTCAAGTCAGAAACTATAGAAATGATCCCTGAAAGTACAATCTTGGTTTCATGGAGGATGAAATCTGAATCTGACTTACAACAAACCAACAATCGCTGATGGTTCTCCTTTTTGTTACCACAAGGGTATGTTCCTTGGTGCTGAGGCAGCCTGGGACCACCCATGTACTGTGAAGGCCTGGACAGACGCGAAAGAAGCCGTGCAGTACTGCTTTGGGAAGACGGACTGGGATGTGCAGTGTAGACCTCATAGGGAGGACAATCGCTGCGTGCCAGAATAGATTACAGACTAACATTTGATTCTATGAAAAGCATTCCAGACTATACACTACGTCACCAACAACAAGCCAACGGTCACCAGTGACCTCAAAGGTCTTCTCAATGAGATGAAAACAGGTTTCAGGTGCAGGGACAGCGGTATACTGTTGAAATCAGCGCGACTTGAAGGACAAGCTCAGGGAGTGCTACGACACCTACAGGAGGAAACAGTAAAAAGTCAAGCGCATTCCCCTACAAACAGTTCAGATTTCTTTGACAGAGCAATGGGCTGTCCAAGATCTTCTACCCGCAGAGAAGAGGCCAAAAGCCTCTGAAATCAGGTAGTAACAAAAACACACTCCTGACACCTACATGATACCGGTTTGCGGAAATGTGTCACAAGGTCCCCCTTTAATCTGAAAATAGAAATGTTTGAATTATCCCATATGGTTTACTATCTGTTTATCAAGTGGATTTTAATTGGTTGGATATGAAGCTCTATCCAAATTACCACTCTGTCCATATTTCCCACCTCATTACTCGACTAGCAAGTAAAGAGCAGTCATCAACAGCAGAGAGCTTGTGAACTTAATCGCTTCTCTGTGCCCGCTTCATGCCCAGTGGGAAACATCACATGTCATCATCGTGGACAACGAGACCAAAGCATTTCGAAACACATTTCTCAAGTCAGAAACTATAGAAATGATCCCTGAAAGTACAGTCTTGGTTTCATGGAGGATGAAATCTGAATCTGACTTACAACAAACCAACAATCGCTGATGGTTCTCCTTTCTGTTACCACCAGGGTATGTTCCTTGGAGCTGAGGCAGCCTGGGACCGCCCATGTACTGTGAAGGCCTGGACAGACGCGAAAGAAGCCGTGCAGGACTGCTTTGGGAAGATGGACTGGGATGTGCAGTGTAGACCTCATAGGGAGGACAATCGCTGCGTGCCAGAATAGATTACAGACTAACATTTGATTCTATGAAAAGCATTCCCAGACTATACACTACGTCACCAACAACAAGCCAACGGTCACCAGTGACCTCAAAGGTCTTCTCAATGAGATGAAAACAGGTTTCAGGTGCAGGGACAGCGGTATACTGTTGAAATCAGCGCGACTTGAAGGACAAGCTCAGGGAGTGCTACGACACCTACAGGAGGAAACAGTAAAAAGTCAAGCGCATTCCCCTACAAACAGTTCAGATTTCTTTGACAGAGCAATGGGCTGTCCAAGATCTTCTACCCGCAGAGAAGAGGCCAAAAGCCTCTGAAATCAGGTAGTAACAAAAACACACTCCTGACACCTACATGATACCGGTTTGCGGAAATGTGTCACAAGGTCCCCCTTTAATCTGAAAATAGAAATGTTTGAATTATCCCATATGGTTTACTATCTGTTTATCAAGTGGATTTTAATTGGTTGGATATGAAGCTCTATCCAAATTACCACTCTGTCCATATTTCCCACCTCATTACTCGACTAGCAAGTAAAGAGCAGTCATCAACAGCAGAGAGCTTGTGAACTTAATCGCTTCTCTGTGGCCCGCTTCATGCCCAGTGGGAAACATCACATGTCATCATCGTGGACAACGAGACCAAAGCATTTCGAAACACATTTCTCAAGTCAGAAACTATAGAAATGATCCCTGAAAGTACAGTCTTGGTTTCATGGAGGATGAAATCTGAATCTGACTTACAACAAACCAACAATCGCTGATGGTTCTCCTTTCTGTTACCACCAGGGTATGTTCTTTGGAGCTGAGGCAGCCTGGGACCGCCCCATGTACTGTGAAGGCCTGGACAGACGCGAAAGAAGCCGTGCAGGACTGCTTTGGGAAGATGGACTGGGATGTGCAGTGTAGACCTCATAGGGAGGACAATCGCTGCGTGCCAGAATAGATTACAGACTAACATTTGATTCTATGAAAAGCATTCCAGACTATACACTACGTCACCAACAACAAGCCAACGGTCACCAGTGACCTCAAAGGTCTTCTCGATTAGATGAAAACAGGTTTCAGGTGCAGGGACAGCGGTATACTGTTGAAATCAGCGCGACTTGAAGGACAAGCTCAGGGAGTGCTACGACACCTACAGGAGGAAACAGTAAAAAGGCAAACGCATTCCCCTACAAACAGTTCAGATTTCATTGACAGAGCAATAGGCTGTCCAAGATCTTCTACCCGCAGAGAAGAGGCCAAAAGCCTCTGAAATCAGGTAGTAACAAAAACACACTCTGACACCTACATGATACCGGTTTGCGGAAATGTGTCACAAGGTCCACTCTTTAATCTGAAAATAGAAATGTCTGAATTATCCCATATGGTTTACTATCTGTTTATCAAGTGGATTTTAATTGGTTGGATATGAAGCTCTATCCAAATTTACCACTCTGCCCATATTTCCCACCTCATTACTCGACTAGCAAGTAAAGAGCAGTCATCAACAGCAGAGAGCTTGTGAACTTAATCGCTTCTCTGTGCCCGCTTCATGCCCAGTGGGAAACATCACATGTCATCATCGTGGACAACGAGACCAAAGCATTTGGAAACACATTTCTCAAGTCAGAAACTATAGAAATGATCCCTGAAAGTACAGTCTTGGTTTCATGGAGGATGAAATCTGAATCTGACTTACAACAAACCAACAATCGCTGATGGTTCTCCTTTTTGTTACCACCAGGGTATGTTCCTTGGTGCTGAGGCAGCCTGGGACCACCCATGTACTGTGAAGGCCTGGACAGACGCGAAAGAAGCCGTGCAGGACTGCTTTGGGAAGATGGACTGGGATGTGCAGTGTAGACCTCATAGGGAGGACAATCGCTGCGTGCCAGAATAGATTACAGACTAACATTTGATTCTATGAAAGCATTCCAGACTATACAGCTACGTCACCAACAACAAGCCACCGGTCACCCAGTGACCTCAAAGGTCTTCTCAATGAGATGAAAACAGGTTTCAGGTGCCAGGGGACAGCGTATACTGTTGAAATCACGCGCGACTTGAAGGACAAGCTCAGGGAGTGCTACGACACCTACAGGAGGAAACAGTAAAAAGGCAAACGCATTCCCCTACACAACAGTTCAGATTTCTTTGACAGAGCAATAGGCTGTCCAAGATCTTCTACCCGCAGAGAAGAGGCCAAAAGCCTCTGAAATCAGGTAGGTAACAAAAACACACTCCTGACATCCTACATGATACCGGTTTGCGGAAATGTGTCACAGGTCCCCCTTCAATCTGAAAATAGAAATGTCTGAATTATCCCATATGGTTTACTATCTGTTTATCAAGTAGATTTTTAATTGGTTGGATATGAAGCTCTATCCAAATTACCACTCTGTCCATATTTTCCCCACCTCATTACTCGACTAGCAAGTAAAGAGCAGTCATCAACAGCAGAGAGCTTGTGAACTTAATCGCTTCTCTGTGCCCGCTTCATGCCCAGTGGGAAACATCACATGTCATCATCGTGGACACGTAGACAAAGCATTTGGAAACACATTTCTCAAGTCAGAAACTATAGAAATGATCCCTGAAAGTACAGGTCTTGGTTTCATGGAGGATGAATCTTGAATCTGACTTACAACAAACCAACAATCGCTGGATGGTTCTCCTTTTTGTTACCACCAGGGTATGTTCCTTGGTGCTGAGGCAGCCTGGGACCACCCATGTACTGTGAAGGGCCCTGGACAGACGCGAAAGAAGCCGCTGCAGGACTGCTTTGGGAAGATGGGACTGGATGTGCAGTGTAGACCTCATAGGGAGGACAATCGACTGCGTGCCAGAATAGATTACAGACTAACATTTGATTCTATGAAAAGCATTCCAGACTATACACTACGTCACCAACAACAAGCCAACGGTCACCAGTGACCTCAAAGGTCTTCTCAATGAGATGAAAACAGGTTTCAGGTGCAGGGACAGCGGTATACTGTTGAAATCAGCGCGACTTGAAGGACAAGCTCAGGGAGTGCTACGACACCTACAGGAGGAAACAGTAAAAAGGCAAACGCATTCCCCTACAAACAGTTCAGATTTCTTTGACAGAGCAATAGGCTGTCCAAGATCTTCTACCCGCAGAGAAGAGGCCAAAAGCCTCTGAAATCAGGTAGTAACAAAAACACACTCCTGACACCTACATGATACCGGTTTTGCGGAAATGTGTCACAAGGTCCCCCTTTAATCTGAAAATAGAAATGTCTGAATTATCCCATATGGTTTACTATCTGTTTATCAAGTGGATTTTAATTGGTTGGATATGAAGCTCTATCCAAATTACCACTCCTGTCCATATTTCCCACCTCATTACTCGACTTAGCAAGTAAAGAGCAGTCATCAACAGCAGAGAGCTTGTGAACTTAATCGCTTCTCTGTGCCCGCTTCATGCCCCAGTGGGAAACATCACATGTCATCATCGTGGACAACCGAGACCAAAGCATTTGGAAACACATTTCTCAAGTCAGAAACTATAGAAATGATCCCTGAAAGTACAGTCTTGGTTTCATGGAGGATGAAATCTGAATCTGACTTACAACAAACCAACAATCGCTGATGGTTCTCCTTTCTGTTACCACCAGGGTATGTTCCTTGGGCTGCTGAGGCAGCCTGGGACCACCCATGTACTGTGAAGGCCTGGACAGACGCGAAAGAAGCCAGTGCAGGACTGCTTTGGGAAGATGGACTGCGGATTGTGCAGTGTAGACCCTCATAGGGAGGACAATCGTCTGCGTGCCAGAATAGACTTACAGACTAACATCTTGATTCCTATGAAAAGCATTCCAGACTATCACACTACGTCACCAACAACAAGCAACGGTCACCAGTGACCTCAAAGGTCTTCTCAATGAGATGAAAACAGGTTTCAGGTGCCAGGGGACAGCGGTATACTGTGAAATCAGCGCGACTTGAAGGACAAGCTCAGGGAGTGCTACGACACCTACAGTAGGAAACAGGTAAAAAGGCAAACGCATTCCCCTCAAAACAGTTCAGATTTTCTTTGATCAGAGCAATGGGCTGTCCAAGATTCTTCTACCCGCAGAGAAGAGGCCAAAAGCCTCTGAAATCAGGTAGTAACAAAAACACACTCCTGACACCTACACTGATACCGGTTTGCGGAAATGTGTCACAAGGTCCCCCTTTAATCTGAAATATAGAAATGTCCTGAATTATCCCCATATGTTTTTACTTATCTGTTTTATCAAGTGGATTTTAATTGGTTGGATATGAAGCTCTATCCAAATTACCACTCTGTCCATATTTCCACCTCATTACTCAATTAGACAGTAAAGAGCAGTCTCATCAAGACAGCAGAGAGTCTTGTGAACGTAATCGCTTCTACTGTGCACCGCTCTCATGCCCAGTGGGAAACATCACATGTCATCATCGTGGACAACGAGACCAAAGCATTTGGAAACACATTTCCCAGTCAGAAACACTATAGAAATGATCCTGAAAGTACAGTCTGGGTTCATGGAGGATGAAATCTGAATCTGATACTTACAACAAAACAACAATCGCTGATGGTTCTACCTTTTTGTTACACCAGGGTAGTTCATCTGGTGCTGAGGCAGCCTGGGACCACCCATGTACTGTGAAGGCCTGGACAGACAAGCGAAAGAAGCCGTGCAGGACTGACTTTGGGACAGATAGGACTGGCATGTGCAGTGTAGACCGCACTAGGAGGACAATCGCGCGTGCCAGAATAGATTACAGACTAACATTTGATTCTATGAAAAGCATTCCAGACTATACACTACGTCACCAACAACAAGCCAACGGTCACAGTGACTCAAAGGTCTTTTCCATATGAGATGAAAACAGGTTTTCAGAGTGCAGGGACAGCGGGATATACTGTGGAAATCAGCGCGACTCTTGAAGGACAAGCTCAGGGAGTGCTACGACACCCTACAGGAGGACACAGTAAAAGGCAAACGCATTCCCCTACAAACAGTTCAGATTTTCTTTGACAGAGCAATGGCTGTCCAAGCATCTTCTACCCGCAGAGAAGAGGCCAAAAGTCCTCTGAAATCAGTGTGGTAACAGAAACACACTCCTGACACCTACATGATACCGGTTTTACAGAAATGTTGTCACAAGGTCCCCCTTTAATCTGAAAATAGAAATGTCTGAATTATCCCATATGGTTTACTATCTGTTTACTCAATGTATGATTTTAATTGGTTGGATATGAAGCTCTATCCAAATTACCACTCCTGTCCATATTTTCCCACCTCATTACTCGACTAGCAAGTAAAGAGCAGTCATCAACAGCAGATGAGCTTGTGACACTTAATCGCTTCTCTGTGCTCCTGTTTCTATGCCAAGTGGGAAACATACACATGTCATCATCGTGAACAACGAGACGAAAGCATTTGGCAAACACATTTCTCAAGTCAGAAACTATAGAAATGATCCCTGAAAGTACAGTCATTGGTTTCATGGAGGATGAAATCTGAATCTGATTTACAACAACACAACAAAGTCGCTGATGGTTCTGAAACTACTTACAGTGATACATTTTGTACCACCAGGTATGTTCCTCGAAACGTGCTGAGGCACGAGCGCCGGGATACCAGCCCATGTATCTGTTACTCGTGAATTGGCCCTGGGACAGACGACGACGAAGGAAGACCGTGCAGGCCTGAAGCTCCTCGCTTTTGGCGACGATATGGACTGGCGATGGGCAGATGATTCACGAACCTCATAGGGAGGGCAAATCCGCCCCCCCACACCCCACACAAGACACAGCACATCCCCACCTGCGTGCCAGAATAGATTACCTGACATAACATTTGATCGTCTACTCAAAAGCATTGATATCCTAGGACCATAAGTGACAACTACGTCCACCTCAACACAAACGTAGTGCAACGCGTCACCGTGACCTCACAAAGTCTCTCAACGATAGATCATGACAAACAGGTTTTCGCGACTGTTGAACGCACAGTCGGCAGGAGACAGCGGTATACTGGTTCGAACATCAACCAAAATAAAACACCAGCGCTGACTTGATAGGACCAAGCTCACGGTGCTAGTGCTACGGACACCTACAGGACCCTGGAAACGCAGCTAGTAAAAGAAGGGCCAAACGCAATATCAACCTCGCTGCTCACTCCCTACAAACAGTTCAGATTCTTCTTCTGACAGAGCACGCATAGCTTGTGCCAAGAGCTATCTACCCTCGCCAGAGAGAACCACAAACACACGACGGCAAACGGACCTCTGAAATCACGGGTAGTAACAACAAAACACACTCCTGACACCTACATGATACCGGTTTGCAGACAAATGTCGTCACAAGCGTCTTTAATCTGAAAATAGATAATGTACTGAATTATCCATCATGTGATACTATCTGCCTACTGCTCGATCCAAGGGATACGATGTACGGATTTTCATTGGCGTGGATATGAAGCTCATATCAAGATTAACCACTCTACGTCCAATATTTCGCAACGGCCGCACATTCCTCATACTCGATAGCAAGCAAAGAGCAGCAGTGATCCAACAAGCTAGAGCAAGCTTGCGTCGAACTTGACATCATGCTCTGCACACACATCTGTATCGCACCCACATCGATCTGCACATCCAATCTAGCTCCCCACACGTGGGGATCAAACATCCCAATGTCCATCTACACTCGTGGACACACCTGTATGACTCTAACAGCCATTTGGAAACACATTTCTCAAGTCCTACGAAACTATAGAAATAATGAGTCCCTGAACAGTACCAGTCTCTGTTGCATCGACGAGCTAGACTATACGAAAACTCCTGCGACTTTTGACATCTACCCTCGACACGTTACATCCTCGAGACACCGTGACTACCACTACACCACATCGACCTGTCGATGAGTTCTCCTTTCTGTTACCACCAGGGTATGTTCCTTGCGTGCTGAGGCCAAGCTGGGACTCACCACGTACGTGTGCAAGGCTCTGGACAGCACGATGCGAAGAAGCACGTGCAGCGACCTGCTTTGAGAATAGGGATGGACTGTGCATGTGCCGTGTAGGCACCTCATAGGAGGACAATCGCTGCGTGCCCACAGAATAGATACAGACTACATTTGATTCTATGAAACGCCCATGCCAGACTATACAACTATACGTCACAACAACAAGCCAACGGTCACAGTGACCTCAAAGGTCTTACTCAATGAGATGAAAACAGTTTCAGGTGCAGGGACAGCGGTATACTGTTGAAATCAGCGAGGACTGAGGACAAGCTCAGGGAGATGCTACGGACACCTACAGAGGAAACAGTAAAAAAGCAAACGCATTCCCCTACAAACAGTTCAGATTTCTTGACAGAGCAATGAGGCTGTCAGATCTTCTACCCGCAGAGAAGAGAGGCCAAAAGCCTCTGAATCAGGTGGTAACAACAAAAACACACTCCTGACACCTACATGATACCGGGTTTGCGGAAATGTGTGTCACAAAGGTCCCCTTTAATCTGAAAATAGAAATGTACTGAATTATCCCAATGTTGTACTATCTGTTATCAAGTGGATTTTAATTGTTGAGATGAAGAAGCTCTATCCAAATTACCACTCTGTCATATTCCACCTCATTACTCGACTAGCAAGTTAAAGAGCAGTCATCAACAGCAGAGATGAAGCTTGTGAACTTAATCGCTTCTCTCTCGTGCCCGCTTTACATGCCAGTGGGAAAACTATCACATGTCATCATCGTGGAACACGAGACAAAGCATTTGGAAACACATTTTCTCAAGTCAGAAACTATAGAAAATGATCCCTGAAAGTACAGTCTTCGGTTTCCTGGAGGATGAAATCTGAATCTGATTTACAACAAAACCAACAATCGCTGTGGCTTCTCCTTTTTGGTACCACCAGCAGGGTATGTTTTGGCTGAGGCAGCCTGAGGAGCATGCCGACCCCCCATGTACTGTGAGGCATGGACGACGACGCGAAAAGAAGCCGTGCAGGACTGCTTGGGAAGAGAGACTGGATGCTGCAGGTAACCTCTATGTAGGGAGAGCTCATAGGGAGGACAATCGCTGCGTGCCAGGAATAGATTACAGACTAACATTTGACTCTATGAAAAGGCATCCAGACTATACACTACGTCACAAACAACAAGCCAACGGTCACCAGTGACCTCAAAGTTCTTCTCGATTAGATGAAAACAGGTTTTCAGGTGCAGTGGACAGCGGTATACTGTTGAAATCAGCGCGACTTGAAGGCACAAGCTCAGGGCAGTGGCTACGACACGCTACTACAGGAGGAAACAGTAAAAAGGCAAACGCATTCCCCTACAAACAGTTCAGATTCCTTTGACAGAGCAATAGGCTGTCCAAGATCTTCCTACCCGCAGAGAAGAGGCAAAAAGCCTCTGAAATCAGGTGTGGTAAACAAAAACCACACTATCCGGACCACTACATGATACCGGTTTGCGGAAATGTGTCACAAGGTCGCTCCCTTTAATCTGAAAAATAGAAATGTCTGAATTATACCAATATGGTTTTACTATCTGTTTATCACATGGATTTAATTGGTTGGATATGAAGCTCTATCCAATTACCACTCTGTCCTATATTCCCACCTCTCCAATTATCGACAGCAAGTAAAGAGCAGTCCATCACACACAGCAGAGAGAGCTTCGTGAACTTTATCGGCTTCTCTGTTCTGCGTCATGCCCAGTGGGAAACATCACATGTCATCATCGTGGACAACGAGACCAAAGCATTGGAAACACATTTCTCAAGTCAAGAAGACTATATGAAATGATCCCTGAAAGTACAGTCTTGCGTTTCATGGCGGATGAAATCTGAATCTGATCTTACAACAACCAACAATCGCTGATTAGGTTTCCTTCTTGTTTACCACCAGGGTATGTCCTTGGTGCTGAGGCAGCCTTGGAGCACCCATGTACTGTGAAGGCCTCGGACAGACGTCGAAAGAAGCCGTGCAGGACTGCTTTGGGAAGATGGACTGGACTGTGCAGTGTAGACCTCATATAGGGAGGACAATCGCTGCGTGCAGAATAGATACAGACTAACATTTGATTCTATGAAAAGCGACTTTCCAGACTATATCACTAGCGTCACCAACACGATACAGGCCAACGTTCACCAGGTGAGACCTCAAAGGTCTTCTCTAATGAGATGAAAACAGGTTTCAGGTGCAGGGGACAGCGGTCTATACTGTTGTGAAAATCAGCGCAGACTTGAAGGACAAGCTCAGGGAGTGCTACGACACCTACAGGAGGAACAGTAAAAGGCAAACGTATTCCCCTACAACCAGTTCAGATTTCTTTGACACGAAGCAAGTCGCCCGCTTCACAGACACAATCTCTACCACGCCCAGTAGAAGACCGGCAGCAAAAGCCTCTGATCATCGTGTGTAGCGTAACACAAACAACAGCACACGACCACCTGACATGCTCATGAACCGGTTTGCGCGAAATGTGTCACAAGGTCCCCTTAATCTGAAAAATAACAATGAATCCCTGAATTATACCACATAATGTTTTACTATCTGTTTATATGCAAGTGGATATTTATAATTGGTTGGATATGAAGCTATCCAAATACCACTTCGTCCATATCCCACCTCATATACTCAATAGCAAGTAAGAGCAGTCTCAACAGCAGATGAGCTTTGAACTTAATCGCTTCTCTGTGCCGCCCGCTTCATGCCCAGTGGGAAACATCACATGTCATCATCGTGGACAACGAGACCAAAGCATTTGCGAAACACATTTCTCAGAGTCAGAAACTATAGAAATGATCCCTGAAAGTACAGTCTTGGCTTTCATGAGGTGGAAATCTGAATCTGACTTACAACAAACCAACATCGCTGGATGGTTCTCCTTTTTGTACCACCACCAGGGTATGTTCCTTGGTGGCTGAGGCAGCCCTGGGACCACCCATAGTACCCACTGCTCTCCAGCAGAATACTCGTACTTGCATGCCTGACCAGACGCGAAAGAAGCCGCTGCAGGAGCTGCTTTGGGAAGATGGACTGGGATGTGCAGTGCTAGACCTCATAGGGAGGACAATCCGCTGCGTGCCAGGACATAGATTACAGACTAACATTTGATTCTATGAAAAGCATTCCAGACTATACACTACGTCACCAACAACAAGCCAACGGTCACCAGTGACCTCAAAGGTCTTCTCAATGAGATGAAAACAGGTTTCAGGTGCAGGGACAGCGGTATACTGTTGAAATCAGCGCGACTTGAAGGACAAGCTCAGGGAGTGCTACGACACCTACAGGAGAAACAGTAAAAAGGCAAACGCATTCCCCTACAAACAGTTCAGATTTCTTGACAGAGCAATAGGCTGTCCAAGATCTTCTACCCGCAGAGAAGAGGCCAAAAGCCTCTGAAATCAGGTAGTAACAAAAACACACTCCTGACACCTACATGATACCGGTTTGCGGAAATGTGTCACAAGGTCCCCCTTTAATCTGAAAAATAGAAATGTCTGAATTATCCCATATGGTTTACTATCTGCTTATCAAGTGGATTATTAATTGGTTGGATATGAAAGCTCTATCCAAATTACCACTCTGTCCATATTTCCCACCTCATTACTCGATAGCAAGTAAAGAGCAGTCATCAACAGCAGAGAGCTTGTGAACTTAATCGCTTTCTCTGTGCCCGCTTCATGCCCAGTGGGAAACATCACATGTCATCATCGTGGACAACGAGACCAAAGCATTTGGAAACACATTTCTCAAGTCAGAAAAAAACTATAGAAATGATCCCTGAAAGTACAGTCTTGGTTTCATGGAGGATGAAATCTGAATCTGACTTACAACAAACCAACAACAATCGCTGATGGTTCTCTTTTGTTACCACCAGGGTATGTTCCTTGGTGCTGAGGGCAGCCTGGGACCACCCATGTACTGTGAAGGCCCTGGACAGACGCGAAAGAAGCCGTGCAGGACTGCTTTGGGAAGATGGACTGGGATGTGCAGTGTAGACCTCATAGGGAGGACAATCGCTGCGTGCCAGAATAGATTACAGACTAACATTTGATTCTATGAAAAGCATTCCAGACTATACACTACGTCACCAACAACAAGCCAACGGTCACCAGTGACCTCAAAGGTCTTCTCGATAGATGAAAACAGGTTTCAGGTGCAGGGACAGCGGTATACTGTTGAAATCAGCGCGACTTGAAGGACAAGCTCAGGGAGTGCTACGACACCTACAGGAGGAAACAGTAAAAAGGCAAACGCATTCCCCTACAAACAGTTCAGATTTCTTTGACAGAGCAATAGGCTGTCCAAGATCTTCTACCCGCAGAGAAGAGGCCAAAAGCCTCTGAAATCAGGTGGTAACAAAAACACACTCCTGACACCTACATGATACCGGGTTTGCGGAAATGTGTCACAAGGTCCCCTTTAATCTGAAAATAGAAATGTCTGAATTATCCCATATGGTTTACTATCTGTTTATCAAGTGGATTTTAATTGGTTGGATATGAAGCTCTATCCAAATTACCACTCTGTCCATATTTCCCACCTCATTACTCGACTAGCAAGTAAAGAGCAGTCATCAACAGCAGAGAGCTTGTGAACTTAATCGCTTCTCTGTGCCGCTTCATGCCCAGTGGGAAACATCACATGTCATCATCGTGGACAACGAGACCAAAGCATTTGGAAACACATTTCTCAAGTCAGAAACTATAGAAATGATCCCTGAAAGTACAGTCTTGGTTTCATGGAGGATGAAATCTGAATCTGACTTACAACAAACCAACAATCGCTGATGGTTCTCCTTTTTGTTACCACCAGGGTATGTTCCTTGGTGCTGAGGCAGCCTGGGACCACCCATGTACTGTGAAGGCCTGGACAGACGCGAAAGAAGCCGTGCAGGACTGCTTTGGGAAGATGGACTGGGATGTGCAGTGTAGACCTCATAGGGAGGACAATCGCTGCGTGCCAGAATAGATTACAGACTAACATTTGATTCTATGAAAAGCATTCCAGACTATACACTACGTCACCAACAACAAGCCAACGGTCACCAGTGACCTCAAAGGTCTTCTCAATGAGATGAAAACAGGTTTCAGGTGCAGGGACAGCGGTTATACTGTTGAAATCAGCGCGACTTGAAGGACAAGCTCAGGGAGTGCTACGACACCTACAGGAGGAAACAGTAAAAAGGCAAACGCATTCCCCTACAAACAGTTCAGATTTCTTTGACAGAGCAATAGGCTGTCCAAGATCTTCTACCCGCAGAGAAGAGGCCAAAAGCCTCTGAAATCAGGTAGTAACAAAAACACACTCCTGACACCTACATGATACCGGTTTGCGGAAATGTGTCACAAGGTCCCCCTTTAATCTGAAAATAGATAATGTCTGAATTATCCCATATGTTTTACTATCTGCTTATCAAGTGGATTTTAATTGGTTGGATATGAAGCTCTATCCAAATTACCACTCTGTCCATATTTCCCACCTCATTACTCAATTAGCAAGTAAAGAGCAGTCATCAACAGCAGAGAGCTTGTGAACTTAATCGCTTCTCTGTGCCCGCTTCATGCCCAGTGGGAAACATCACATGTCATCATCGTGGACAACGAGACCAAAGCATTTGGAAACACATTTCTCAAGTCAGAAACTATAGAAATGATCCCTGAAAGTACAGTCTTGGTTTCATGGAGGATGAAATCTGAATCTGACTTACAACAAACCAACAATCGCTGATGGTTCTCCTTTTTGTTACCACCAGGGTATGTTCCTTGGTGCTGAGGCAGCCTGGGACCACCCATGTACTGTGAAGGCCTGGACAGACGCGAAAGAAGCCGTGCAGGACTGCTTTGGGAAGATGGACTGGGATGTGCAGTGTAGACCTCATAGGGAGGACAATCGCTGCGTGCCAGAATAGATTACAGACTAACATTTGATTCTATGAAAAGCATTCCAGACTATACACTACGTCACCAACAACAAGCCAACGGTCACCAGTGACCTCAAAGGTCTTCTCAATGAGATGAAAACAGGTTTCAGGTGCAGGGACAGCGGTATACTGTTGAAATCAGCGCGACTTGAAGGACAAGCTCAGGGAGTGCTACGACACCTACAGGAGGAAACAGTAAAAAGGCAAACGCATTCCCCTACAAACAGTTCAGATTTCTTTGACAGAGCAATAGGCTGTCCAAGATCTTCTACCCGCAGAGAAGAGGCCAAAAGCCTCTGAAATCAGGTAGTAACAAAAACACACTCCTGACACCTACATGATACCGGTTTGCGGAAATGTGTCACAAGGTCCCCCTTTAATCTGAAAATAGAAATGTCTGAATTATCCCATATGTTTTACTATCTGCTTATCAAGTGGATTTTAATTGGTTGGATATGAAGCTCTATCCAAATTACCACTCTGTCCATATTTCCCACCTCATTACTCACTAGCAAGTAAAGAGCAGTCATCAACAGCAGAGAGCTTGTGAACTTAATCGCTTCTCTGTGCCCGCTTCATGCCCAGTGGGAAACATCACATGTCATCATCGTGGACAACGAGACCAAAGCATTTGGAAACACATTTCTCAAGTCAGAAACTATAGAAATGATCCCTGAAAGTACAGTCTTGGTTTCATGGAGGATGAAATCTGAATCTGACTTACAACAAACCAACAATCGCTGATGGTTCTCCTTTTTGTTACCACCAGGGTATGTTCCTTGGTGCTGAGGCAGCCTGGGACCACCCATGTACTGTGAAGGCCTGGACAGACGCGAAAGAAGCCGTGCAGGACTGCTTTGGGAAGATGGACTGGGATGTGCAGTGTAGACCTCATAGGGAGGACAATCGCTGCGTGCCAGAATAGATTACAGACTAACATTTGATTCTATGAAAAGCATTCCAGACTATACACTACGTCACCAACAACAAGCCAACGGTCACCAGTGACCTCAAAGGTCTTCTCAATGAGATGAAAACAGGTTTCAGGTGCAGGGACAGCGGTATACTGTTGAAATCAGCGCGACTTGAAGGACAAGCTCAGGGAGTGCTACGACACCTACAGGAGGAAACAGTAAAAAGGCAAACGCATTCCCCTACAAACAGTTCAGATTTCTTTGACAGAGCAATGGGCTGTCCAAGATCTTCTACCCGCAGAGAAGAGGCCAAAAGCCTCTGAAATCAGGTAGTAACAAAAACACACTCCTGACACCTACATGATACCGGTTTGCGGAAATGTGTCACAAGGTCCCCCTTTAATCTGAAAATAGAAATGTCTGAATTATCCCATATGTTTTACTATCTGTTTATCAAGTGGATTTTAATTGGTTGGATATGAAGCTCTATCCAAATTACCACTCTGTCCATATTTCCCACCTCATTACTCAATTAGCAAGTAAAGAGCAGTCATCAACAGCAGAGAGCTTGTGAACTTAATCGCTTCTCTGTGCCCGCTTCATGCCCAGTGGGAAACATCACATGTCATCATCGTGGACAACGAGACCAAAGCATTTGGAAACACATTTCTCAAGTCAGAAACTATAGAAATGATCCCTGAAAGTACAGTCTTGGTTTCATGGAGGATGAAATCTGAATCTGACTTACAACAAACCAACAATCGCTGATGGTTCTCCTTTTTGTTACCACCAGGGTATGTTCCTTGGTGCTGAGGCAGCCTGGGACCACCCATGTACTGTGAAGGCCTGGACAGACGCGAAAGAAGCCGTGCAGGACTGCTTTGGGAAGATGGACTGGGATGTGCAGTGTAGACCTCATAGGGAGGACAATCGCTGCGTGCCAGAATAGATTACAGACTAACATTTGATTCTATGAAAAGCATTCCAGACTATACACTACGTCACCAACAACAAGCCAACGGTCACCAGTGACCTCAAAGGTCTTCTCAATGAGATGAAAACAGGTTTCAGGTGCAGGGACAGCGGTATACTGTTGAAATCAGCGCGACTTGAAGGACAAGCTCAGGGAGTGCTACGACACCTACAGGAGGAAACAGTAAAAAGGCAAACGCATTCCCCTACAAACAGTTCAGATTTCTTTGACAGAGCAATAGGCTGTCCAAGATCTTCTACCCGCAGAGAAGAGGCCAAAAGCCTCTGAAATCAGGTAGTAACAAAAACACACTCCTGACACCTACATGATACCGGTTTGCGGAAATGTGTCACAAGGTCCCCCTTTAATCTGAAAATAGAAATGTCTGAATTATCCCATATGTTTTACTATCTGTTTATCAAGTGGATTTTAATTGGTTGGATATGAAGCTCTATCCAAATTACCACTCTGTCCATATTTCCCACCTCATTACTCAATTAGCAAGTAAAGAGCAGTCATCAACAGCAGAGAGCTTGTGAACTTAATCGCTTCTCTGTGCCCGCTTCATGCCCAGTGGGAAACATCACATGTCATCATCGTGGACAACGAGACCAAAGCATTTGGAAACACATTTCTCAAGTCAGAAACTATAGAAATGATCCCTGAAAGTACAGTCTTGGTTTCATGGAGGATGAAATCTGAATCTGACTTACAACAAACCAACAATCGCTGATGGTTCTCCTTTTTGTTACCACCAGGGTATGTTCCTTGGTGCTGAGGCAGCCTGGGACCACCCATGTACTGTGAAGGCCTGGACAGACGCGAAAGAAGCCGTGCAGGACTGCTTTGGGAAGATGGACTGGGATGTGCAGTGTAGACCTCATAGGGAGGACAATCGCTGCGTGCCAGAATAGATTACAGACTAACATTTGATTCTATGAAAAGCATTCCAGACTATACACTACGTCACCAACAACAAGCCAACGGTCACCAGTGACCTCAAAGGTCTTCTCAATGAGATGAAAACAGGTTTCAGGTGCAGGGACAGCGGTATACTGTTGAAATCAGCGCGACTTGAAGGACAAGCTCAGGGAGTGCTACGACACCTACAGGAGGAAACAGTAAAAAGGCAAACGCATTCCCCTACAAACAGTTCAGATTTCTTTGACAGAGCAATAGGCTGTCCAAGATCTTCTACCCGCAGAGAAGAGGCCAAAAGCCTCTGAAATCAGGTAGTAACAAAAACACACTCCTGACACCTACATGATACCGGTTTGCGGAAATGTGTCACAAGGTCCCCCTTTAATCTGAAAATAGAAATGTCTGAATTATCCCATATGGTTTACTATCTGTTTATCAAGTGGATTTTAATTGGTTGGATATGAAGCTCTATCCAAATTACCACTCTGTCCATATTTCCCACCTCATTACTCAATTAGCAAGTAAAGAGCAGTCATCAACAGCAGAGAGCTTGTGAACTTAATCGCTTCTCTGTGCCCGCTTCATGCCCAGTGGGAAACATCACATGTCATCATCGTGGACAACGAGACCAAAGCATTTGGAAACACATTTCTCAAGTCAGAAACTATAGAAATGATCCCTGAAAGTACAGTCTTGGTTTCATGGAGGATGAAATCTGAATCTGACTTACAACAAACCAACAATCGCTGATGGTTCTCCTTTTTGTTACCACCAGGGTATGTTCCTTGGTGCTGAGGCAGCCTGGGACCACCCATGTACTGTGAAGGCCTGGACAGACGCGAAAGAAGCCGTGCAGGACTGCTTTGGGAAGATGGACTGGGATGTGCAGTGTAGACCTCATAGGGAGGACAATCGCTGCGTGCCAGAATAGATTACAGACTAACATTTGATTCTATGAAAAGCATTCCAGACTATACACTACGTCACCAACAACAAGCCAACGGTCACCAGTGACCTCAAAGGTCTTCTCAATGAGATGAAAACAGGTTTCAGGTGCAGGGACAGCGGTATACTGTTGAAATCAGCGCGACTTGAAGGACAAGCTCAGGGAGTGCTACGACACCTACAGGAGGAAACAGTAAAAAGGCAAACGCATTCCCCTACAAACAGTTCAGATTTCTTTGACAGAGCAATAGGCTGTCCAAGATCTTCTACCCGCAGAGAAGAGGCCAAAAGCCTCTGAAATCAGGTGGTAACAAAAACACACTCCTGACACCTACATGATACCGGTTTGCGGAAATGTGTCACAAGGTCCCCCTTTAATCTGAAAATAGAAATGTCTGAATTATCCCATATGGTTTACTATCTGTTTATCAAGTGGATTTTAATTGGTTGGATATGAAGCTCTATCCAAATTACCACTCTGTCCATATTTCCCACCTCATTACTCAATTAGCAAGTAAAGAGCAGTCATCAACAGCAGAGAGCTTGTGAACTTAATCGCTTCTCTGTGCCCGCTTCATGCCCAGTGGGAAACATCACATGTCATCATCGTGGACAACGAGACCAAAGCATTTGGAAACACATTTCTCAAGTCAGAAACTATAGAAATGATCCCTGAAAGTACAGTCTTGGTTTCATGGAGGATGAAATCTGAATCTGACTTACAACAAACCAACAATCGCTGATGGTTCTCCTTTTTGTTACCACCAGGGTATGTTCCTTGGTGCTGAGGCAGCCTGGGACCACCCATGTACTGTGAAGGCCTGGACAGACGCGAAAGAAGCCGTGCAGGACTGCTTTGGGAAGATGGACTGGGATGTGCAGTGTAGACCTCATAGGGAGGACAATCGCTGCGTGCCAGAATAGATTACAGACTAACATTTGATTCTATGAAAAGCATTCCAGACTATACACTACGTCACCAACAACAAGCCAACGGTCACCAGTGACCTCAAAGGTCTTCTCAATGAGATGAAAACAGGTTTCAGGTGCAGGGACAGCGGTATACTGTTGAAATCAGCGCGACTTGAAGGACAAGCTCAGGGAGTGCTACGACACCTACAGGAGGAAACAGTAAAAAGGCAAACGCATTCCCCTACAAACAGTTCAGATTTCTTTGACAGAGCAATAGGCTGTCCAAGATCTTCTACCCGCAGAGAAGAGGCCAAAAGCCTCTGAAATCAGGTAGTAACAAAAACACACTCCTGACACCTACATGATACCGGTTTGCGGAAATGTGTCACAAGGTCCCCCTTTAATCTGAAAATAATAATGTCTGAATTATCCCATATGTTTTACTATCTGCTTTATCAAGTGGATTTTAATTGGTTGGATATGAAGCTCTATCCAAATTACCACTCTGTCCATATTTCCCACCTCATTACTCAATTAGCAAGTAAAGAGCAGTCATCAACAGCAGAGAGCTTGTGAACTTAATCGCTTCTCTGTGCCCGCTTCATGCCCAGTGGGAAACATCACATGTCATCATCGTGGACAACGAGACCAAAGCATTTGGAAACACATTTCTCAAGTCAGAAACTATAGAAATGATCCCTGAAAGTACAGTCTTGGTTTCATGGAGGATGAAATCTGAATCTGACTTACAACAAACCAACAATCGCTGATGGTTCTCCTTTTTGTTACCACCAGGGTATGTTCCTTGGTGCTGAGGCAGCCTGGGACCACCCATGTACTGTGAAGGCCTGGACAGACGCGAAAGAAGCCGTGCAGGACTGCTTTGGGAAGATGGACTGGGATGTGCAGTGTAGACCTCATAGGGAGGACAATCGCTGCGTGCCAGAATAGATTACAGACTAACATTTGATTCTATGAAAAGCATTCCAGACTATACACTACGTCACCAACAACAAGCCAACGGTCACCAGTGACCTCAAAGGTCTTCTCAATGAGATGAAAACAGGTTTCAGGTGCAGGGACAGCGGTATACTGTTGAAATCAGCGCGACTTGAAGGACAAGCTCAGGGAGTGCTACGACACCTACAGGAGGAAACAGTAAAAAGGCAAACGCATTCCCCTACAAACAGTTCAGATTTCTTTGACAGAGCAATAGGCTGTCCAAGATCTTCTACCCGCAGAGAAGAGGCCAAAAGCCTCTGAAATCAGGTAGTAACAAAAACACACTCCTGACACCTACATGATACCGGTTTGCGGAAATGTGTCACAAGGTCCCCCTTTAATCTGAAAATAATAATGTCTGAATTATCCCATATGTTTTACTATCTGCTTATCAAGTGGATTTTAATTGGTTGGATATGAAGCTCTATCCAAATTACCACTCTGTCCATATTTCCCACCTCATTACTCAATTAGCAAGTAAAGAGCAGTCATCAACAGCAGAGAGCTTGTGAACTTAATCGCTTCTCTGTGCCCGCTTCATGCCCAGTGGGAAACATCACATGTCATCATCGTGGACAACGAGACCAAAGCATTTGGAAACACATTTCTCAAGTCAGAAACTATAGAAATGATCCCTGAAAGTACAGTCTTGGTTTCATGGAGGATGAAATCTGAATCTGACTTACAACAAACCAACAATCGCTGATGGTTCTCCTTTTTGTTACCACCAGGGTATGTTCCTTGGTGCTGAGGCAGCCTGGGACCACCCATGTACTGTGAAGGCCTGGACAGACGCGAAAGAAGCCGTGCAGGACTGCTTTGGGAAGATGGACTGGGATGTGCAGTGTAGACCTCATAGGGAGGACAATCGCTGCGTGCCAGAATAGATTACAGACTAACATTTGATTCTATGAAAAGCATTCCAGACTATACACTACGTCACCAACAACAAGCCAACGGTCACCAGTGACCTCAAAGGTCTTCTCAATGAGATGAAAACAGGTTTCAGGTGCAGGGACAGCGGTATACTGTTGAAATCAGCGCGACTTGAAGGACAAGCTCAGGGAGTGCTACGACACCTACAGGAGGAAACAGTAAAAAGGCAAACGCATTCCCCTACAAACAGTTCAGATTTCTTTGACAGAGCAATAGGCTGTCCAAGATCTTCTACCCGCAGAGAAGAGGCCAAAAGCCTCTGAAATCAGGTAGTAACAAAAACACACTCCTGACACCTACATGATACCGGTTTGCGGAAATGTGTCACAAGGTCCCCCTTTAATCTGAAAATAGAAATGTCTGAATTATCCCATATGGTTTACTATCTGTTTATCAAGTGGATTTTAATTGGTTGGATATGAAGCTCTATCCAAATTACCACTCTGTCCATATTTCCCACCTCATTACTCAATTAGCAAGTAAAGAGCAGTCATCAACAGCAGAGAGCTTGTGAACTTAATCGCTTCTCTGTGCCCGCTTCATGCCCAGTGGGAAACATCACATGTCATCATCGTGGACAACGAGACCAAAGCATTTGGAAACACATTTCTCAAGTCAGAAACTATAGAAATGATCCCTGAAAGTACAGTCTTGGTTTCATGGAGGATGAAATCTGAATCTGACTTACAACAAACCAACAATCGCTGATGGTTCTCCTTTTTGTTACCACCAGGGTATGTTCCTTGGTGCTGAGGCAGCCTGGGACCACCCATGTACTGTGAAGGCCTGGACAGACGCGAAAGAAGCCGTGCAGGACTGCTTTGGGAAGATGGACTGGGATGTGCAGTGTAGACCTCATAGGGAGGACAATCGCTGCGTGCCAGAATAGATTACAGACTAACATTTGATTCTATGAAAAGCATTCCAGACTATACACTACGTCACCAACAACAAGCCAACGGTCACCAGTGACCTCAAAGGTCTTCTCAATGAGATGAAAACAGGTTTCAGGTGCAGGGACAGCGGTATACTGTTGAAATCAGCGCGACTTGAAGGACAAGCTCAGGGAGTGCTACGACACCTACAGGAGGAAACAGTAAAAAGGCAAACGCATTCCCCTACAAACAGTTCAGATTTCTTTGACAGAGCAATAGGCTGTCCAAGATCTTCTACCCGCAGAGAAAGAGGCCAAAAGCCTCTGAAATCAGGTAGTAACAAAAACACACTCCTGACACCTACATGATACCGGTTTGCGGAAATGTGTCACAAGGTCCCCCTTTAATCTGAAAATAATAATGTCTGAATTATCCCATATGTTTTACTATCTGCTTTATCAAGTGGATTTTAATTGGTTGGATATGAAGCTCTATCCAAATTACCACTCTGTCCATATTTCCCACCTCATTACTCAATTAGCAAGTAAAGAGCAGTCATCAACAGCAGAGAGCTTGTGAACTTAATCGCTTCTCTGTGCCCGCTTCATGCCCAGTGGGAAACATCACATGTCATCATCGTGGACAACGAGACCAAAGCATTTGGAAACACATTTCTCAAGTCAGAAACTATAGAAATGATCCCTGAAAGTACAGTCTTGGTTTCATGGAGGATGAAATCTGAATCTGACTTACAACAAACCAACAATCGCTGATGGTTCTCCTTTTTGTTACCACCAGGGTATGTTCCTTGGTGCTGAGGCAGCCTGGGACCACCCATGTACTGTGAAGGCCTGGACAGACGCGAAAGAAGCCGTGCAGGACTGCTTTGGGAAGATGGACTGGGATGTGCAGTGTAGACCTCATAGGGAGGACAATCGCTGCGTGCCAGAATAGATTACAGACTAACATTTGATTCTATGAAAAGCATTCCAGACTATACACTACGTCACCAACAACAAGCCAACGGTCACCAGTGACCTCAAAGGTCTTCTCAATGAGATGAAAACAGGTTTCAGGTGCAGGGACAGCGGTATACTGTTGAAATCAGCGCGACTTGAAGGACAAGCTCAGGGAGTGCTACGACACCTACAGGAGGAAACAGTAAAAAGGCAAACGCATTCCCCTACAAACAGTTCAGATCTTCTACCCGCAGAGAAGAGGCCAAAAGCCTCTGAAATCAGGTGGTAACAAAAACACACTCCTGACACCTACATGATACCGGTTTGCGGAAATGTGTCACAAGGTCCCCCTTTAATCTGAAAATAGAAATGTCTGAATTATCCCATATGGTTTACTATCTGTTTATCAAGTGGATTTTAATTGGTTGGATATGAAGCTCTATCCAAATTACCACTCTGTCCATATTTCCCACCTCATTACTCAATTAGCAAGTAAAGAGCAGTCATCAACAGCAGAGAGCTTGTGAACTTAATCGCTTCTCTGTGCCCGCTTCATGCCCAGTGGGAAACATCACATGTCATCATCGTGGACAACGAGACCAAAGCATTTGGAAACACATTTCTCAAGTCAGAAACTATAGAAATGATCCCTGAAAGTACAGTCTTGGTTTCATGGAGGATGAAATCTGAATCTGACTTACAACAAACCAACAATCGCTGATGGTTCTCCTTTTTGTTACCACCAGGGTATGTTCCTTGGTGCTGAGGCAGCCTGGGACCACCCATGTACTGTGAAGGCCTGGACAGACGCGAAAGAAGCCGTGCAGGACTGCTTTGGGAAGATGGACTGGGATGTGCAGTGTAGACCTCATAGGGAGGACAATCGCTGCGTGCCAGAATAGATTACAGACTAACATTTGATTCTATGAAAAGCATTCCAGACTATACACTACGTCACCAACAACAAGCCAACGGTCACCAGTGACCTCAAAGGTCTTCTCAATGAGATGAAAACAGGTTTCAGGTGCAGGGACAGCGGTATACTGTTGAAATCAGCGCGACTTGAAGGACAAGCTCAGGGAGTGCTACGACACCTACAGGAGGAAACAGTAAAAAGGCAAACGCATTCCCCTACAAACAGTTCAGATTTCTTTGACAGAGCAATAGGCTGTCCAAGATCTTCTACCCGCAGAGAAGAGGCCAAAAGCCTCTGAAATCAGGTAGTAACAAAAACACACTCCTGACACCTACATGATACCGGTTTGCGGAAATGTGTCACAAGGTCCCCCTTTAATCTGAAAATAGAAATGTCTGAATTATCCCATATGTTTTACTATCTGCTTATCAAGTGGATTTTAATTGGTTGGATATGAAGCTCTATCCAAATTACCACTCTGTCCATATTTCCCACCTCATTACTCGACTAGCAAGTAAAGAGCAGTCATCAACAGCAGAGAGCTTGTGAACTTAATCGCTTCTCTGTGCCCGCTTCATGCCCAGTGGGAAACATCACATGTCATCATCGTGGACAACGAGACCAAAGCATTTGGAAACACATTTCTCAAGTCAGAAACTATAGAAATGATCCCTGAAAGTACAGTCTTGGTTTCATGGAGGATGAAATCTGAATCTGACTTACAACAAACCAACAATCGCTGATGGTTCTCCTTTTTGTTACCACCAGGGTATGTTCCTTGGTGCTGAGGCAGCCTGGGACCACCCATGTACTGTGAAGGCCTGGACAGACGCGAAAGAAGCCGTGCAGGACTGCTTTGGGAAGATGGACTGGGATGTGCAGTGTAGACCTCATAGGGAGGACAATCGCTGCGTGCCAGAATAGATTACAGACTAACATTTGATTCTATGAAAAGCATTCCAGACTATACACTACGTCACCAACAACAAGCCAACGGTCACCAGTGACCTCAAAGGTCTTCTCAATGAGATGAAAACAGGTTTCAGGTGCAGGGACAGCGGTATACTGTTGAAATCAGCGCGACTTGAAGGACAAGCTCAGGGAGTGCTACGACACCTACAGGAGGAAACAGTAAAAAGGCAAAACGCATTCCCCTACAAACAGTTCAGATTTCTTTGACAGAGCAATAGGCTGTCCAAGATCTTCTACCCGCAGAGAAGAGGCCAAAAGCCTCTGAAATCAGGTAGTAACAAAAACACACTCCTGACACCTACATGATACCGGTTTGCGGAAATGTGTCACAAGGTCCCCCTTTAATCTGAAAATAGAAATGTCTGAATTATCCCATATGGTTTACTATCTGTTTATCAAGTGGATTTTAATTGGTTGGATATGAAGCTCTATCCAAATACCACTCTGTCCATATTTCCCACCTCATTACTCAATAGCAAGTAAAGAGCAGTCATCAACAGCAGAGAGCTTGTGAACTTAATCGCTTCTCTGTGCCCGCTTCATGCCCAGTGGGAAACATCACATGTCATCATCGTGGGACAACGAGACCAAAGCATTTGGAAACACATTTCTCAAGTCAGAAAACTATAGAAATGATCCCTGAAAGTACAGTCTTGGTTTCATGGAGGATGAAATCTGAATCTGACTTACAACAAACCAACAATCGCTGATGGTTCTCCTTTTTGTTACCACCAGGGTATGTTCCTTGGTGCTGAGGCAGCCTGGGACCACCCATGTACTGTGAAGGCCTGGACAGACGCGAAAGAAGCCGTGCAGGACTGCTTTGGGAAGATGGACTGGGATGTGCAGTGTAGACCTCATAGGGAGGACAATCGCTGCGTGCCAGAATAGATTACAGACTAACATTTGATTCTATGAAAAGCATTCCAGACTATACACTACGTCACCAACAACAAGCCAACGGTCACCAGTGACCTCAAAGGTCTTCTCAATGAGATGAAAACAGGTTTCAGGTGCAGGGACAGCGGTATACTGTTGAAATCAGCGCGACTTGAAGGACAAGCTCAGGGAGTGCTACGACACCTACAGGAGGAAACAGTAAAAGGCAAACGCATTCCCCTACAAACAGTTCAGATTTCTTTGACAGAGCAATAGGCTGTCCAAGATCTTCTACCCGCAGAGAAGAGGCCAAAAGCCTCTGAAATCAGGTAGTAACAAAAACACACTCTGACACCTACATGATACCGGTTTGCGGAAATGTGTCACAAGGTCCCCCTTTAATCTGAAAATATAATGTCT
>JAHWDR010000161.1:0-38262 GCA_021346845.1 Apeltes quadracus
GGAGAAGAAGTCGTACCGGTTGTTATCGCTGAGCTCCGGAGCCGTTGACGCGTAGCTCACCTGGGGGATCTGGGTCAATAAGCAACAAATCACTCATTTACTAAACACACAGCCTGATTCATCACTTAAAGATCATAAACGAAAAGTATCAATAAAGTATAATCAAATATTTAAAACTGATCATCAAAGGAATCACCGGAAACCTCAACCTTCAGGAATCAGGAAACATTTATTACGATAATACGTCAGACATACAAGGAATGTGATTTGGCGGTTGGTGCAAAGACAACAAGACAACATAGCGCAAGGAATAAAATATAATATTACGGGTTAGTAGACTAAGGCTATGGGTTAGTTAAAAATAAAGGAAGAAGAGTTATAGGTCGTCTTCAACAAAAAACGTTACTCCCCCCGTTGTTCTGGCGGTCAATTTCTTTGCAAAACGCGCAAACCGTTTAGAACCGCTTCTGTGCAAGCCTTTAGACCGGAGATCAGCTTAGTTAGCTGTTGAGGTTAATACGCTCTGAGGTAACCTAGTGAACCCTGGCATAAGACCTTAAACCGTAAACATCGAAGATGTAAGGTGAGATAGCGTTGATTGTAAGGGGCTGGAGGGCAGAACAGGGGAGGGAGTATGTGTTCCAGCCAGGAGGTGTCAGATCTCATCTCCTCGTCAAGGAGTGAGTACAGAGCAGAGGAGCAGTGTGGTTTCTCCCTTATGCTGCGTTCACAGAAAAAGCAAAGCCAATCATTCGCGCGAGTAGATTCCATGCAAAGTCCGATAAACACAAAGTTCACTTCAATAAAGTTCAATAAAGGAGATTTTCCTCGGTCAGAGCTCAGTGTTGAATGAAAACACACACACACAGGATTAGTGTTGTGTAAAAGCTGATGAATATGTGTCAGAGCTCCAATAAATTGAAACGCAATTACATTAACACACAACAACGTGATTTTGTGTGTGTGTGTGGGTGGGTGTGTGTGTGTGTGTGTGTGTGTATGTGCAGATTAATGAAGGACGAGTTCCTAAAAGAAGACCTTGTTATCCCAGTCATCTTCATCATCAGAGAGGAGTTTTATATAAACACCAGCTCTCTGTGTTCTGGTCGTATCAAATCTCTCTTGGTCGATATGTTTCTCCCTTTTACTTTCTTGACATAAATCTATTTATCTCTCTTTACATCAACTATAACAAAAGCATTCATCATAGTGACTGAACTCTGAGGTGTCATGAATTATGGTGATGATTCTTGACTGTCTCTAGTGGCTCAGGTTGAAAAGTCAGGGATGGCTCAGTAACCTAGTCAGGGGCTGGCTCAGTAACCTAGTCAGGGATGGCTCAGTAACCTAGTCAGGGATGGCTCAGTTACTTGGTCAGGGAGGGCTCAGTAACCTAGTCAGGGATGGCTCAGTTACTTGGTCAGGGATGGCTCAGTAACCTAGTCAGGGATGGCTCAGTAACCTAGTTAGGGGCTGGCTCAGTAACCTAGTCAGGGATGGCTCAGTAACTTAGGTTGGGCTGGGTGAGTAACTTAGTCAGGGGCTGGCTCAGTAACCCAGTCAGGGATGGCTCAGTAACTTAGGTAGGGCTGGCTCAGTAACTTAGGTAGGGCTGGCTCAGTAACCCAGTCAGGGATGGCTCAGTAACTTAGGTAGGGCTGGCTCAGTAACTTAGGTAGGGCTGGCTCAGTAACTTAGTCAGGGATGGCGCAGTAACCTAGTCAGGGGCTGCTCAGGTTCATCTGGTTCTTCTTTTTGTTTCTGTTGATGTTTTGTAAAAAGAGGATGCATGTTGTACAGATTGAAAAGCTGTGAGGTCGGGCTGTGACAATATTACATTTTGTTGTGCAATTATTGCGGCAACATTAATTACGATAAACAATATTAATGCAATTTTCAGATCATTTTATGCCACTGCTTACATAATGATAGTATGACAATATAATAGCACATAATGCAAGTACAAAGTTTCAAAGATTTCTTTAGACATTAGAGTCACAACGTGAACAAATATATCCTAAATAAATAAAACTAATAAATAATAAGCGTGCGGGACACGGAGCGGGCGCATGGCCCTCCCATGAGGAACCGACAGTAGTTCAATGTGTGAATATGTCTGTACAGATACATGTATCCTGTATATTAACAGCATTGATTGCATGTCTATTATCCTGTACACTATTACCTCAAACAGCCTCAGGATGTTGGCCACCATGATGGACACGGAGCTGGCTGAGGCCCCGATGACTCCCACCACCCTCTCTGGCCTGCGGATGACAGGCGGCTCTCCGTTGGAGCAGCGGATGTCCGATGTGTCCTTTTGGATCAGCGCCTGGACAAAGGTGAGGGACTGCTCCAGGGCGTAGGTGTCCCTGGAGCAGGTGTCCAAGATCCGGGCCCCCAGCGTGATGTTGGGTAGCAGGTCCGGGTCACTGTTGATCTGGTCAAGAGCATACAACATGGCCTCCATGCGGTGGATGCCCTTCTCCTTCTTCAGCTCTCCACAGGGCAGACCATGGGGGCCACGCGAGTGGATGGGGAAGAGCCCCCCCAGAGTGATGTCACCTGGGATCTTGATGGAGTGGGGGTGAAAGTGGTGGTGGGAGAAGCTCACCTGGCCAAACTGTCCAGCAATCCACAGCCAGAGTGTCCATCTAATACAGAACAATGTACGATGGTAATAGAATGGAGCGAAGGAAGGGATGCGGCCCGATGATGTCATACTGAGGTTCAGGTGAGAAGCTTCATCCTGCTGTGGGCACCTGAGAAATCAATGCGTCAATCAATTAATCAAGAAGAATTACAGCTGTTGACGTTAATAAGTTAAAAATTGTGGCTGAGATTAATGCGATAAAATATTTTAACGCAGCTTGTTTTCCTTCCGGAGTGCGATGACCTCTGACCCCTGAAGGCGCCGCGTGCTGCAGTCAGTCAGATGCAGCGAGCGAGACGGTCGCTGAAGACAGACTTTTTGTATTGGAAGTAAAGCAAACCGAACTGAGGAGAGGAATTAGTAAATGTGGGAATAGTTGGCACTTGAAACACGTTAAATGATGGAGAGTTGAGAGACGCTAGTTCAACATGTTCCACCTCCAACGTGTTTAAAATAACATTAAACTACACGGCCTAAAATACACACTTCCTACAATGATTACTGGTTTATATAGAAGGGTTAATGTTTATACGTCGGCCCTCATATATAAGCTTGCAGTCTTCACCGAATCTCTACTATGTTTCACTCTTAAGTATCATACATAAAAAGAAACACAACCTTTGTTTTTAAAACGGTTTACCTTTTTGACTTGTATTTATTGAGTTTCAGTACAACTTAATTTATTTGATGCAGCCACAAGTTTATAAAAATCCAAATTAAACAGCGTGTGAATGTTCACATCAAATAATGAAGTCAGTCAGGAGACACACGGATAAAATAAGTCTAAAAATAGATACATTTTCCATCAAGTAACAGATTCAATTTGAAACACGAGCAGATAAAGTAAAACGAACATCTGCCTGTAATCAACAAACTTTGTATTTAAAACCTTCAATCCCCCATTTTTTACCTGCAGAAATAAAGAGTCAGATTCTCCTCCGGTTTGTCGGCTGAGCGTCCTCCAGTCAGCGGAGGAGGGACACCTGCGGGTCTGTCCTCCTGCCTGTCTGTCTGCGTGCCTCTTTAATCAAGACATGCCCGTGCGTGCGCCTGTGTGTGGTCACCTGTTCGCCGGTCGTGAGTCCACATCCACCTGACAGCGACCTCTGCTGGTTGATGTGAGTCATAAGACTTATGTCACTTTATTCTTAAGATACATAACAAAATGAAATCCGCCCATCGATCGATCGATACGCGTGTGTAATATTATATGATATTATATGAAAGTTAGAATGGAATTTGAACGGCTCCGCCCCCTGCTCAGATTGGTTGTGGAAGCAGCCAATGGGCTACCTCTGTCAAACTGATGGTTTGGAGTTGAAAATCTTGGCCAGCAGGGAGACGTTCGATTGGCTCTTTTGCTGAATACGGCGGGTTTTGTCCAGGTGCTTCTGGGTAAACAAGTCTTTCTTCTTCTTCTTCGTCGTCTGGATCGCTTCCTCCGTCTGGCGCTGGGTGAAGTCCCACGTCTTCTCCTCCACCTGAGGACACATGAAGGTGTTCATAAACAGCGGGTCTCCATGGCAATAAGAGGTCATGTGACTCAGGAGGAAGAGGACCTGCTGTCCGTCCTTCTGTCTCTTCCTCCTCACGAGGTCCAGGTGAGCGCTCTTGTCCACGTTGCTCAGGTAGAAGTTGGTTTCTCTCTTGGCCTGAGACACTTCGGTCCGGAGTCTCTGCTGGAGGACCGTCTGCTCGTAGGCCAGCCGCTCGCTCAGGTGAGTCCACTGGAACCGATGCAGGTACTGTGGAGACAGACAGGTGAGACGAGCAGCAGCTCCACCACACCCTTCATCGTGTGACATCACAGACCTTGATGGACCAGAGGTCGGAGGCGAAGCGTTGGCGCTTCCTGGTTCCCATCGGAGAGTTGTGGAGAGAAGCAGCGACTTTCTTTGCCACTCGTTTATCTCTGAACTCAACCCATCCTTCAGTGAAGTCACACCTCCTCAAGCCGGACTTCCTCTTCCTCCTCCTCACCTGGCTGTCTGAGGGATCAGTGACTCAGTAAAAAACATCGTCTTAGGACAGAGGAGACAAGGACTCAAGGAGAGGAGCCTCTTAGGTGCTTACATCATACATAGTGCATATTTAACATACCTTCAGGCTGCAGGAAGATGCGTCCTATCTCTCCGTACACTGACAGCATGTTCCTCAGGTGTTTGGGGCGGAGCCTCGGAGGAATGTGACCTAGGTAAATGACACCTGGAACACACTTCCTGTCTGGAAGGGAAGTCAACCCAACAGCTCTCCGTTTGATGGTCTTCTTCAGCTCCACTTCATCGTCACCTCCTCTGGTTGCTGTAGAATCATCATCATCATCTCCTCCTCTGGTTGCTGTAGCAGCTTGTTCTCCTCCTCCTCTTCCTCTCCTAGCCGTAGACTGTCTCTCCTCTTCTCTCTGCGATGTAGTCTCCTCTTCCTCCTCCTCCTCCTCCTCCTCCTCCTCCCGTGTTCTTTCCATGAGTCTGCAGATTGAGTTCTAACAACAGAAACAGTAGAAAGTCCGTCAGTGGTCAGCAGAAGCTTCCTTACATGCTGACGCTATGGAACTCTGGGTAATGGGAGGTTCAGAGGTGTATCCGTTCTTTCTCGGGTGAGAAACATCAACAACACGGCTGTTATTGATGATATCGATCTGTTACTATGGTTACAGTTTAACGTTCACCGACGATGAATAAACTCCATTAAAACCACGTGATACCTTTTACATAAAGAAATCTCACCTTCAGTTGTAAATCTTCACCAAACAGCAGCTTCTCATACTCACGTGGGCAGCGTCGCGTATTGATGACGCGTCACGCGTCACGTGGGACCAGACGGCAGCTGCAGAGGGACAAAAAGCGAGCGTGAGCTTTCAACAACCAAACCTTAAAGTGCGGTTCAAACGTCATTGTTCTCTTCATCCAACACAATCAACTATCAATGAATAAGAATCAAACATATCGACCATAGTTTGTGTCCAGGATGCCTAAATGATGATGTCACGTGGATGCTTGCTGGATGCCGTCATGGCGGGATGATTTGAAGCGGAAGCTAACGTTAGCAGGACGATGCAGAGGTCGGTGTCCAGTTTGTCTCTGAGTCCCAGCGTGAAGGTGAAACTGGTTAACGCTGGTTTCCAGTCCACCGCGGACCTGTTACACGTGAAGCCGCTACAACTCAGTAAAGGTAAAGCTGCTGCACCGGACTCCATTGAACGCATCACCTGGTTAAAACCCGCACTGAGGCGGTCAGCTGATCACCTGTGAGATAACCACAGCTTCATTACAATAAAGCTCGGGAGCCATCTTAGCTGCCATACGACACTATGACGTCATTAAACACAACTCACTGATTGATTCTCAGCAGGACTCAAATGAGTCAAATCTACAGATGCACACATGCGATGTTCTATGGTGGGTTACAGAGACCACTTTGTCCCCGCTGGAGGCGCTGGAGGTGCTGGAGGCTGCGAGGGGAGAGACGGGAGGAGGATCGTCATCCTGTCTGACGGCTCTGGAGCTCCTGCAGAAGGAGGAAGAGTTGAGGAGCATCGTGACGTTTTCCTCTCAGCTGGATGCTGCTCTCGGAGGAGGACTTCCTGTCGGGAAAACCACAGAAGTGTGTGGCGCTCCTGGGGTGGGAAAAACCCAGCTTTGGTGAGAAGCTTGCACACTGTGACACGCTGTGGGTTCTACAAGCGTGCAGCTGAGCATCATTGACGTGGTTGTTTACGTGCTCCTCCAGCCTGCAGCTGGCGGTGGACGTTCAGGTGCCTCCGTGTTTTGGGGGCGCCGGAGGTCAGGTGGTCTACATCGACACGGAGGGCAGCTTCTTGCTTCAGAGAGTTGTCGATATCGCCGCCGCCGCGGTCCAACACTGCTCCTTATTGGTTGAAGACAACGAGCAACAAGTTGCCATGACAACCTTCACAGTGGAAACCATCCTGTCCAACACCTTCCTGGTAATGATGGCAGGTTGTCATGGCAACTGATCATCAAAATAACGGTTATGCTACTCATTATTGATCATTGATGATCCATATGAACGGATACAGACCCTCTTCATGAACACAAACCGGTCAAACAGGAAATGGATGCTTAGAGGTGATGTTAGGAAGTTAAACGGATCATCAACCATCTTCAATTAATCTAGTTGATCACCGTGTGACATCACACATCGGCAGCTTGTGGTGATTCTTAATGTCTGTCTGTTCACTCTCTCAGGTGCGTTGCCACGACTACGTGGAGCTGCTGGCAGAGCTCCACCTACTGCCTGACTTCCTAGCCAACCACCCAAAGGTCCGCCTCCTTGTGATTGACAGCGTGGCGTTTCCATTCCGGCAGCACTTTGACGACCTCTCTCAGAGGACACGCCTTCTCAATGGCCTTGCTCAGCAACTCATTTCCATTGCAACCAGTCACAACATCGCCGTGCTGATGACCAACCAGATTACCACCCGGCTGCGGGGCGGCCAATCACAGCAGGTCCCTGCCCTGGGAGAGAGCTGGGGCCACGCCGCCACCATCAGGCTCCTCCTGCACTGGGCGGGGCCTCGGCGGCTCGCTAACATCTTTAAATCCCCAGATCACATGGGGGCTACGGTCCAATACCAGATAACCTCCGAGGGGTTCAGAGACGTCGACCAATCGGAGCAGCCGCCGAGCAAACGAGCCCGGATGCTCGGCGGGGAGACGCCGGCCTCTGATTGGTCAGGAGACCAAAGAATAGTTACAAGCGATGTTTGTGAATATAAATAAAGTAAAACGCATGTGAAACGGAAACATGAGGTCCAGTAGGACGTGTCTGTCTCTCCTCCTCCATAGAATGAGACCTGGACACTGTGAGACAGCTGGTATGTGAGACAGAAACAGTAGAAACACAGACAGGTTTGAAGTCGACTCGTCAGCTGGTCTTTTACCATCAAACCTTTGTTTGAAAGCATAATGCGTCGTCCACGTGATCGTTGTGTCGATGCAAAGAGGTGAGACGATTGTGATCTTCACAATGTGACGTTCAAAATGGAGAAAGAACCCGAAGAATTCAATAAAGAAGAAGCCTTGTGGTAAAAAGTTAAAACCTCGGCCGGTCTCCTTTGACGACAACGTTCGAATCCAGAACCTATCGAGCCAATGAAGAGGGGAGCTGACTCCTATTGGTCTAACAAAGTGCTCCTGTGGTGATTGGCTTAGAGTTGGTGCGTTCGAGGTGGCTTGGTATTTGTAACTTTCCATAGATAAAGTGGAACAATGAGGCGTTACACTGAATGCTGCGTTCAATGTATGTGTGGAGTTCGAATGTCTCTCAATCAAGTATTAGATGGATGCATTACGGTTGATTACATTACATTGAATACAATCATGGCTGTGCATTGGTATTATTCTATTAATTACAGTTGCAAAATCACAGTGTTTTTACACTATTCTCATTACTTTATTGATCACATGGTTCCAGAATCATGGCTGTATTCTGCAACGTTTCGGCTCCAGAAGCTTTTCAGCATCGTACAGGAAGTGATGTCATAACAGGTCTTCGTGATGTCATAGAACTCTCTCCCTGTAAAGCGTCAGTCTAACTGATGTTGCTCCTTCGCCAGCTTCGTGTTTTTGATGTGTTGCTATGGTGATTTAGAGCCTGATTACGTCCTCTCACCCTGGAAGTTACCCGATGATTTACCTCCCACAGTTAAACCAAAGTGCATTAACGCTCATTGACTTACACACTCAGCTGTCTTTGATGTGTGCTTGTGTTCGTTTCGTGTTCTCATTCTAATGGTAATTGATCATTGATCATTTATTAACTCATTTTCTTAGAGCTCCTTTATCTGAACTATTACCAAAGGTACTGGTGAAACGATCAGGAGGGCCAATCACAATGTCTCCTTTTCCATCAAAACCATATCGGCTCATAAACGTCTCCTCACTGCATCTATTGATTACCATTGTTAATTATTAACAACTAAACTAAATGTATATTGAGTCTTCATAGATTGATATTCATGAAATCCTGAATAAAATCAAATGGCATTGCATGATAGGACATGCTCGGCCTCGTAGGATAGATCAGGTGGGTCCACGAGGACAGACTTATTAGTTGACTTGTTTTTGAACTTTAGCTGTAAATACTAATAAAGTTTTGGATGCATCGATCTCAACGTTCCTGCTTCCTATGAGATGCTGGAAACGACTACTTGTCTCTATTCCGGCAGCACCTGTCACCTGGTTCGTCACCGTGCGTTCAGCGCGTGCTGTGACGTCACTGATGTCCCCGTCAGACGCGCCGGAGGGGCGGAGCTTAGCGGAGCAGCAACATGGCTGCAGACTACTGGGAGCCCGATAGAGCTGCGAAGCTGTCCGACTGACTCGAGCCAGAGACCGCCGTCACGGACCGGGAGCCCCGCAGCCCCTCCGGTGAGTACGGACACCGGAGAGCTGCACGTGTCACCGGGAAACCGTCCTACGGGGCGCCGCCATTTCTATCAAAGTGGTCCTCCTGCAGGACGTAGACGGGCCCCGTCCTCTCACTGACACAGCAGAAAGTAGACGGTACCACTGTGTGGAAGACTGACCTGAGATCAGTGGATAGAAAGAACCAATTCAAAAAAGAACTCATTCATCTCGGGTTTGAAATGCATTATTCCAGATTGATCGTAAATAATGATGAAATCTTAAAGAATTGAGTAATCACTTTAGGAAGACATTAATAAGACAAACTGCGTCTCTTCCTGTCGTCCTCTCCATCATTTAACGTGTGTGTGCCACGTTTAGCCGGGACCTCACTACGGGGAATAATCGATCCTACGATCCATCCAATAACATCTCTCACACTTCACTTCCTGCCCCATGTCACCATGGTTACGCCCCTTTCCCTTGAAGGGCCTTGTGAATTCGGTCCTTTTAGTTAATACAAATGTAATCATCATAATAAATACATTAAACAGTAATACAAAGTGCAAATATGTGTTTAAAAGTAAAGAGAAAGTAAAATGAAATAGCATGAAGCCTGTTCAGGTGACGAGCCTGATGAGGATGTTCTCCTCCAGAGAAACGGAGCTCTAATGATCACGCCGTAGGTTCTGTATGAATGTTAAGATGCTTTGTTCTGCAGGTGCTGCGTGGTCCTCTTTGGTTTGCTGATAAATACTCTTGCTCGTTTCTGCTTTACCACTTTTTCACGTTCAACTTGATCAAGTTTTCCTTGGTGCATGTGATGTGACAGCGATGGCGCCCCCAGCACTTCCTGTAGTGTATTGCAACACCGAATGAAAAAGACCCGTAGCTCTGGATCTTTTTATAATATACGACACGTCAACAATAAAAATCAGCGTCAGGGATTTTTCCAGATTAACGTCATCGACCATCTTCAACCTCTGTCTCGCTCGCTCTAATATAACTGACTGCAGAACGCGGCGGCTTCAGGGGTCAAAGGTCAGGGGTCAGAGCTGCGTTTAAAGTATTTCATCACATTAATCTCGGCCAAGATAATTTCATAGATTAACATGTTAATATTTACAGCCCTAATAGATATATACATAATATAGAACACGTTGAACCTTTATAGAGGACATAGAACACGTAGAACCTTTATAGAGGACATAGAACACGTAGAACCTTTACAGAGAACATAGAATGTTTATGGAGGATATTCAATTCAATTCAATTCATTTTATTTTGTATAGCCCAAAATCGCAAATTACAAATTTGCCTCGGAGGGCTTTACAGTCTGTACACATGCAACATCCTCCGTCCCAAGACCCTCACATCGGCACAGGAAAAACTCCCCAAAAAATGAAAGAACCCTTCCAGGGAAAAAAGGGGAGAAACCTGAGGGAGAACGTCAGAGGAGGGATCCCTCTCCCGGGATGGACAGACTGCAATGGATGTCATGTGTACAGAATGACTCATACAGATGTAGAATACATTCAATTTCTATAACAGAAATGATTCAAAGAATTCCAAGTAGCCGGCCAGATGTACGACAGGACCACTGCAGGGGCCACCACCATCAGATAGAACCACCATCAGATAGAACCACCATCAGATAGAACCACCATCAGATAGAACCACCATCAGGTAGAACCACCATCAGATAGAACCACCATCAGGTAGAAGCTCCATCAGATAGAACCTCCATCAGACAGAACCACCATCAGATAGAACCTCCATCAGGTAGAACCACCATCCACAGAAGACTGTGGGGAGGGAAAGCAAAGATTTTAGGAAAGGGTAATAGTGATATGAATCATATTTAAACTTATGATGATGATGATGATGATGATGACGGCAGCAGCAGGTGCCAGCAGGGCCACGGCCGGAGTCAGGACCAGGGTCCTGACCGAACTACGATCTGCAGAGACCTGCTCGGCGAGAAAGCACAAAGAACTCCCGGGAAGGAGCTGAATTAGTCATTTGCATTAATGCAACGTGGATTTTAGTAAAAGGGGAGAGAGAGAGAGAGAGAGAGAGAGAGAGAGAGAGAGAGAGAGAGAGAGAGAGAGAGAGAGAGAGAGAGAGAGAGAGAGAGAGAGAGAGAGAGAGAGAGGAGTTCGGTGTGTCCTAAGAAGTCCCCCGGTAGTCTAAGCCTATAGCAGCGTAACTAAGAGCTGGTCCAGGCAAACCTAAGCCAGCCCTAAATATAAGCGCTATCAAAGAGGAAAGTTTTAAGCTTTATCTTAAAGGAGCTGACTGAATCTGCCCCCCGGACTGAAAGTGGAAGCTGGTTCCACAAAAGAGGAGCTTGATAACTGAAGGCTCTGCCTCCCATCCTACTTTTAATAACTCTAGGAACAACAAGTAACCCAGCATCTATAGAACGCAGCTGCCTTGCAGGGCAGTACGGTGTTACAAGCTCTTTAAGATAAGAAGGTGCCTCACCAGCAAGCGCCTTGTAGGTGAGGAGAAGAACCTTAAATTCTATTCTTGATTTAACAGGGAGCCAGTGCAAAGCAGACAATACAGGCGTGATATGGTCTCTTCTATTAGTTCTTGTTAATACACGTGCTGCAGCATTCTGAATCAACTGAAGAGGCTTAAGAGATTTACAAGAACACCCTGCAAACAAAGAATTACAGTAGTCCAGTCTGGAGGAAACAAATGCAGGAACTAATTTCTCTGCATCACCTTGAGACAGGAAATTCCTGATTTTCGATATATTACGTAGATGAAAAAAGGCAGTCCTTGAAGTATTCTTTATGTGAGAGTTGAAGGACATATCCTGGTCGAAGAGAACTCCAAGATTCTTGATATGGAACACGTAGAACGTTTATAGAGAACATAGAATGTTTATAGAGAACATAGAATGTTTATAGAGGATATAGAACATGTAGAACGTTTATAGAGAACATAGAATGTTTATAGAGGATATAGAACACGTAGAACGTTTTTAAAGAACATAAAATGTTTATAGAGGATATAGAACACGTACAACATTTATAGAGGGCATAGAACACGTAGAACGTTTATAGAGGGCATAGAACACATAGAACGTTTATAGAGAACGTAGAACGTTTATAGAGGATGTTTTTAGAGAACATAGAACACGTAGAACGTTAACAGATAACATGGAACACGTAGAACCTTTATAGAGGACATAGAACACGTGGAACGTTTATAGACAACATAGAACGTTTACAGAGAACATAGAACACGTAGAACCTTTTATAGAGAACATAGAGTGTTTTTAGAGGGTATAGAACACGTAGAACGTTTATAGAGGGCATAGGACACGTAGAACGTTTATAGAGGACATAGTACACATAGAACGTTTATAGAGAACATAGAATGTTTATAGAGGGCATAGAACACGTAGAACGTTTATAGAGAACGTAGAACGTTTATAGAGGATGTTTTTAGAGAACATAGAACACGTAGAACGTTAACAGATAACATGGGACACGTAGAACCTTTATAGAGGACATAGAGTGTTTTTAGAGGGTATAGAACACGTAGAACGTTTATAGAGAACATAGAATGTTTATAGAGGACATGGAACATGTAGAATGTTTATAGAGAACATAGAACGTTTACAGAGAACATAGAATGTTTATAGAGGATACAGAACACGTAGAACGTTTATAGAGAACATAGAATGTTTATAGAGGATATAGAACACATGGAACGTTTATAGAGAACGTAGAATGTTTTTAGAGGACGTGTATAGAGAACATAGAACACGTAGAATGTTAACAGATAACATGGAACACGTAGAACCTTTATAGAGGACATAGAGCACGTAGAACCTTTATGGAGAACATGGAACACGTAGACCGTTTATAGAGAACATAGAATGTTTACAGAGAACATAGAATGTTTATAGAGGATACAGAACACATAGAACGTTTATAGAGAACATAGAATGTTTATAGAGGATATAGAACACGTAGAACATTTATAAAGAACATAAAATGTTTATAGAGGATATAGAACACGTACAACATTTATAGAGGGCATAGAACACGTAGAACGTTTATAGAGAACGTAGAACGTTTATAGAGGATGTTTTTAGAGAACATAGAACACGTAGAACGTTTACAGAGAACATAGAACACGTAGAACCTTTTATAGAGAACATAGAGTGTTTTTAGAGGGTATAGAACACGTAGAGCTTTTAAAGAAAACATAGAATGTTTATAGAGGACATGGAACATGTAGAATGTTTATAGAGAACATAGAACGTTTACAGAGAACATAGAATGTTTATAAAGGATACAGAACACGTAGAACGTTTATAGAGAACATAGAATGTTTATAGAGGATATAGAACACATGGAACGTTTATAGAGAACGTAGAATGTTTTTAGAGGACGTGTATAGAGAACATAGAACGCGTAGAACGTTAACAGATAACATGGAACACGTAGAACCTTTATAGAGGACATAGAGCACGTAGAACCTTTATGGAGAACATGGAACACGTAGACCGTTTATAGAGAACATGGAATGTTTACAGAGAACATAGAATGTTTATAGAGGATACAGAACACGTAGAACGTTTATAGAGAACGTAGAATGTTTTTAAAGGACGTTTATAGAGAACATAGAAAACGTAGAACGTTAACAGATAACATGGAAAACGTAGAACGTTAACAGATAACATGGAACACGTAGAACGTTAACAGATAACATGGAACACGTAGAACCGTTATAGAGGACATAGAACACGTAGAAACTTTATAGAGAACATGGAACACGTAGAACGTTTACAGAGAACACAGAACACGTAGAAGGACAGAGATGTTTGGATTTGATTGGTCAGGTGAAGAAGATCAATGACCATCCCGTGTTAACCTGCCCTGGTGTGGTCTACAGGCTGGCTGCCCCGCCCCCCTCGCCCTCTCCTCATGGAGAGGATGAGAAAAATCAAGCGGCAGTTGTCGTTCACCCTGGGGAGGGGAGGGGCTAGGGGAAGGGACACCATCAACCAGGAAGTGACATCACACAGTGATTCAGGTAACACACACGTGTCATATGATATGATGACTAGCAGGAAGGTGGTGATGACATCACTCCGTGACATCACTGATGTATGATTATTATAATATAATCTGATTTATGGTATTTTGGTACTGTATTTTGTCTATTTTGTCTCTGTTAACTCAACCAATCATCCCTCCTCTCCTCATCGGCATCTATCAGAGGTGTCTCTTCACGCTTCTTCTGGAGGTTTAAAGGTTCGAGGTTCGTCTTCATCAGTTCAGTCTCTTCTTCAGTCGTACAGCAGCTCGCTGAGAAAACCTGGAGGCCTCGGACGCAGCCTGAGCTCCTACCTGAACCACACGGCCCGACTGGGTACTAATACACGCAGTACATGTCCAAATACTACCAGAACCACACGGCCCGACTGGGTACTAATACACGCAGTACATGTCCAAATACTACCAGAACCACACGGCCCGACTGGGTACTAATACACGCAGTACATGTCCAAATACTACCAGAACCACAGGGCCCGACTGGGTACTAATACACGCAGTACATGTCCAAATACTACCAGAACCACACGGCCCAACTGGGTACTAATACACGCAGTACATGTCCAAATACTACCAGAACCACACGGCCCAACTGGGTACTAATACACGCAGTACATGTCCAAATACTACCAGAACCACACGGCCCAACTGGGTACTAATCCACCCAGTACATGTCCAAATACTACCTGAACCACACGGCCCGACTGGGTACTAATTCACCCAGTACATGTCCAAATACATGTTCTCTCTGTTTCTGTTGGTGGACTTCCAGAGATCGTCCATGAGGACGTGAAGACGTGTTCATGTTCAGATGGAGAAAGTGATGCGGCGTCTTCGTCCGTCTTAGTTCACAGTCCAGTTAGAGTGAGACTGAGAAACAAGAAGTTGTCAACTGAGGTAACTCACTCGCCTTACTCTTTGTTTCTGCCTTCAGGTCTTCCTTTTCAATTTAGTCCTGCCTTGAGTCTAGTCTTTATTCACGCATTTAGTCCAGTCTTCAGGTCTGTCTTTAGTCTGTTTTTCGTCGTTTTTTTAGTTTTGCCTTTATTCTCTTTACACCCTTTTCGTTCTGCCTTCAGGTCGGCTATTTGGACCTGATTTTAGTTTGGCCTTAAGTCCTGAACTTTGTCTTTCTAGTCTTTAGACTCTGACCCCCGTCTTTGGACTCTGACCCCCGTCTTTGGACTCTGACCCCGGTCTTTGGACTCTGACCCCCGTCTTTAGACTCTGACCCCGGTCTTTAGACTCTGACCCCCGTCTTTAGACTCTGACCCCGGCCTTTGGACTCTGACCCCCGTCTTTAGACTCTGACCCCCGTCTTTGGACTCTGACCCCGGTCTTTGGACTCTGACCCCCGTCTTTAGACTCTGACCCCCGTCTTTAGACTCTGAACCCGGCCTTTGGACTCTGACCCCGTCTTTAGACTCTGACCCCGGTCTTTAGACTCTGACCCCCGTCTTTGGACTCTGACCCCGGTCTTTGGACTCTGACCCCCGTCTTTGGACTCTGACCCCCGTCTTTAGACTCTGAACCCGGCCTTTGGACTCTGACCCCCGTCTTTAGACTCTGACCCCCGTCTTTGGACTCTGACCCCCGTCTTTGGACTCTGACCCCCGTCTTTGGACTCTGACCCCGGTCTTTGGACTCTGACCCCCGTCTTTAGACTCTGACCCCGGTCTTTAGACTCTGACCCCGGTCTTTGGACTCTGACCCCCGTCTTTGGACTCTGAACTCTTTGGCCTCTCTGTGGTTCCCGTTTTTGTCCTGGACTCAGTTTAATCCGTTTTGCTTTTCTTGTTCCTCAGGACATTAACAAACGTCTCTCATTACCGGCTGACATTCGTCTTCCAGACGATTATCTGGAGAAGTTTAATCTGATTGGCCCAGCTCTGTTTGAGCAGCCAATCAGCAGACGGCTGCGGCGAGTGTCCCTGGTACGTCCGCCTGCTTTACTCCCTCTGTTTCTACTGTGTTGTAGTACTGAGAGTAACCTTCTGTCTCGTTGTCTCTGCAGTCAGAGATTGGTTTTGGGAAACTGGAGACATACGTCAAACTGGACAAACTAGGGGAGGTGGGGACTCATTATTATATAACCTGTCTCTACCTGTCTTTCTCACCTGTCTGTCCTCTCCATGTCTCTTTCCCTGTTGCGTCTAACATGTCTCTCAGCGTGTCCCTTTCCACCTGTTTCTCGCTGTCCTTCTCTGCGTGTCCCCCTCACCTGTTTGACGTATTCCTTCTGCAGGGAACCTACGCCACCGTGTTCAAAGGGCGCAGCAAACTGACGGAGAACCTCGTGGCCTTGAAGGAGATTCGATTGGAACACGAGGAAGGAGCTCCGTGTACTGCTATCAGAGAAGGTAGTACCTGTGTGTACTACAGGAGTACAACTACAGTACAGCGTATACAGGATATCAGTGGTACTACTTTACTACAATAGGTATTGTATGCTAATATATGTGTATTACGCTGCGTATGATGACGTGTCAATACGCAGTATTAATGTGTGTATCTGTGTGTGTGTGTGTGTGTTTCCCTCAGTGTCTCTGTTGAAGGATCTAAAACACGCCAACATCGTCACTCTTCATGACATCATCCACACACAAAAGTCCCTCACACTGGTGTTTGAGTACCTGGTGAGACACACACACACACACACACACACACGCACACGTGTCTCTATTTGGTGATCGGAGCCTTTGATGCGTCTCCTGTGTGTCTCAGGACAAAGACTTGAAGCAGTATCTGGACGACTGTTCAAACATCATCAACGTTCACAACGTCAAAGTGAGGAAATGACGCGGCATCAACGAGCTCTTCATATGTCGGCCCGTGACCTTTGACCCCTCGCTGATCCAGTCTGCTTCCCGTCTCCTCAGCTCTTCCTCTTCCAGTTGTTACGCGGTTTGTCTTACTGTCATCGGAGGAAAGTTCTCCACAGAGACCTGAAACCTCAGAACCTGCTGATCAACGAGCGAGGAGAACTCAAGCTGGCCGACTTCGGTGACTTTAGTAACAATGATATTAGGCAGTTATAAGCCTGTTATAAGAGGACCTACACACTCTGCATACACACTCTGCATACACACTCTGCATGCACACTCTGCTAAGAGACACACTTGTGTGTTTTTTAGGTCTTGCGCGAGCGAAGTCCATCCCCACCAAGACGTACTCCAATGAGGTGGTGACGTTGTGGTACCGCCCCCCCGACATCCTGCTGGGCAGCACCAACTACTCCACCCACATCGACATGTGGTCAGTGCTCGTCTTTGTCCTCAGGAGCCGTGGACATGTGGTCTTCCTCTTAAGGATGCAGTCTAGAATAGAAAGTGGTCTATGAGGTCATCAGGGGGGTTTCATGCCTCACTGCAGTCAGCCTGCGTCTGTTTGTAAGCAAGGATCGCTCATTAGCATTAGCATTAGCATTAGCATTAGCATTCGGGTTGCCAGGCAGGTGAGAGACCCATAAACACCACGACGTGGCTGTAAACAGTGTTTGTAGCCGTGTGGTCGTATTGTCCTCGATCCTTCAGTGGACTAAAAGTACAGCTTGACTCACAAAACGTGACAAATGTCTTGTTAGTCACAGGAACTGATCCCCCAAACGTACATCACAACGCTCATCTGCTGAAGATCCAACACGTCTTCGTTATTCATCTTTTACTCTTTTTGTAAATGGACTATAATTGACTTTGAATGAGCGTGTGTGTGTGTGTGTCTCTTTAGGGGGGTTGGGTGTATCTTCTATGAGATGACCACAGGGCGACCTCTGTTTCCTGGTTCCACTGTGGAGGAGGAGCTTCACTTCATCTTCAAGCTGCTGGGTGAGGAGCTTCTCTTATTGCATCTCATCCCGTCGCAGTGTTTCCCTCAGGGGGGGGAGTCATTTGTGTTGTTGTTGTGTGCAGGTACTCCCACGGAGCACAGCTGGTCTGGGATCAGCTCCAATGAGCAATTTGTGGCGCACAACTACCCTCTTTACCGAGCAGAGCGACTGAACACTCACACTCCCAGGTACACACCTGGAGTACACACGGGTACACAACCGTAGGTACACACCTGGAGTACACACTTTTTTGACTGTGTGTATCTCTCTGTGTGTGTGCGTGTGCGTGTGTGTGTGTGTGTGTGTGTTTGTCAGGCTCAGCAGTGACGGAGTTGAATTGTTGTCAAAGTTCCTTCAGGTCAGTGAAAATGTGTCATTCAGACATTTTGTGTTGTTCATTGTAGAACGAGTAATAATCCATAGTCAGCACATTGCTGCCTCTCAGCACTAAATAGTTGTGCGTCTCATTTCCGTTGGTGCTTGTGAGCAGCGTCTCACTTTGTTCACTTCGCTCATCTTGTCCACATTAACGTCACATGGCGAGAACGTAGCTCATAGTCACATGATAACTGCAGCCATGTTTGCGTTCGTATTCTGTCTTTGTCATCATATTTGATAGTTTGTGTGTATTTTGTGTGTGAGTGACCTCATGATGTCAGTGTTGTTTAAATCTACTTTAGTTTGAAGGGAAGAAAAGGATCTCGGCAGCCGAGGCAATGACTCATCCTTATTTTAGTAACCTTGGAAACAGAGTGACGACGCTTCTCGATAGTAAGTTCAAACACAACTTCTGAAACTGTGATGTCACTGTTTGCTATGACATCACAAGACATGACATCACAAGTCACTCGTAATGTTGTTTCAGCAACGTCCATCTTTAGCCTGCCAGAGATCCAACTGGAGGCAGAAACGATCCGACCACTCGGCTCCGATCCAGGTAGCACACACACACACACACACACACACACACACGCACACACGCACACACGCACACACGCACACACGCACACACGCACACACGCACACACACACACGCACACGCACACGCACACGCACACACGCACGCACACACAGGCGCACGCACACACACACAATCGTACACACGCACACACACACACGCACGCACACACACACACATGCACGCGCACGCACATGCACACGCACGCACACACACACACGCACGCACACGCGCACACACACGCACACAGGCACACACACGCGCACACACACGCATACGCGCGCACACACACGCATGCACACGCACACACACGCACACGCGCGCACACACACGCATGCACACACACACACGCACACAGGCACACACGCACATGCACACGCACACACACGCACGCACGCACACACACGCACGCACACGCGCACACACACACACACGCACACACGCACACACACGCGCACACACACGCACACACACACGCACACACACGCACACACACATAAAGTCATTACGGTTCGCTGCCTGATGGGGAGACGGTCGTTCATGAGACGTGAACTTAAAGCTTGAATCTGTGAAAAAGAAGCTTCTATTGAGTTGAAAGTATTTTAATTACTTTTTTTCTCTCCAGTTAACGGTCCGGCCAATCGGTGTGGTCTGCTATTCTGACACCATTGTGGGGGTGTGGTCTGCTATTCTGACACCATCGTGGGGGCGTGGTCTGCCACTCATGATTTCAGGATCAAAGGGAAACCGAAAGAAACGGACGTCCTGACTTTCTACCGAGAGAGAGAAGAAGAAAATGGCAGCTTCTTGTTTAATGCAATAAGGATCACGGCAGCCATCTGACCAATCAGAGACCAGCAAGTTGTGACATCAGAGTCACAGATGAGTTACAGGTTACTTAACAGAACAGTCTTCCTGTTTCAGATTCAACGCAAATGACTGTTGTCATGGATACAGGTACCACCTTCACCTTTATCGTAAATTAATAACTCATCATTTATTCCACTAAAATGGTATTTTTATTTATTTAAAAAGAAACACACAACCATCAAACAAAGGTCATCCTCAGTTCAGACAGGAAGTGCTGCAGACGGAGCGACTGAATATAAAGTGAATGTAACTATAGTAACAGGAAAGGATCAATAAAGAATGTTCTACTTTTTAAAAGTGGTTTGTGTACCTGTCATAGTACAGTATAACCTTTAAAGTACACTTCAACTTTTTATAAAACAGACTAAATAGTTTCCTTTCAAACTAAAAAACGTGCAGATTAGAACGTCTTAAGTTTAAAAAGTGTCAACTGGTTTCTACTGCATGTGTGTCGTACACTCAAACTTTATACTGTAATACTGGTAATATACTGTATGTAGTAAAATTGTAAACAATACACTGATACTGTAATTATATACACAGTTGTACGTATAAGTCTAAAAGCAGCTCTTCACATAGATCATTTAATTTATAACATGTTGAATAGTTTTTATTCAGGAATGTCAGCAGAGCCTCACCTGAGCATGGGGGCGGGGCTTAGTGTTTGCCTCACAAATACTCACTGATCAGAATCCCTATTTACATCTCTATTGACTTTAGAAACGCGAGTTTTTAGATATTTAACAGTCAAATATGAAACATTTTTGTTTCTTTATCATTCAGTTAATACTTGACCCGTTACTACGGCGCCAGGCACGAGAATAAACAAACTTTTACCTGAGATGGGGGCGGGGCCGATCTCGTTCTGGGCGGGGCCTGTCTTGAACTGGGGGCGTGGCTTGGACTTTGAGATTGTTGTCCTTCAGTAAAAGGAATTCTCTTAGAATTGTTTGTGGTATTTTCAGGTTTTGGAGCACTAAGATATTCTATATATAGATATATACACCAAGTACTTGAGCCAATGAAAAAAATATTTCAGTTACTAACGTCACCATGAATGAATAATTCAAGTTGGGTCATTGGTGGAAATATCTACTTACTCACATATTGGTCTGGTTTTGAAAAATCGGACTTAATTGAGCTGTTTGTTTTCTCTGCTTTGTGTTGACACCAAAGTTCTCTGCAATATTTTGCATGATGCAATTCTTCCAGATAACTTCTTTGAATGTTCTTCCATCTGCAAAGAAAGCACTGCCACGTATCTTGTGCTATAACTGCTCTGCATACTATAAATAGCAATGAAAGTATGGAGAATGAATTATATACTTTTATTATGTACCATTATGTTGACTACGTGTATTCTCGATATGTTTACAGTATATGAATATACATTAAAAGTCTTTGGTCAACTAAGCATTTCTTTGGTTGACTACAGCCCTAGTAGACAACCATAGGTACACACCTGGAGTACACACGGGTACACAACCGCAGGTACACACCTGGAGTACACACGGGTACACAACCGTAGGTACACACCTGGAGTACACACGGGTACACAACCGTAGGTACACACCTGGAGTACACACGGGTACACAACCGTAGGTACACACCTGGAGTACACACGGGTACACAACCGCAGGTACACACCTGGAGTACACACGGGTACACAACCATAGGTACACACCTGGAGTACACACGGGTACACAACCGCAGGTACACACCTGGAGTACACACGGGTACACAACCGCAGGTACACACCTGGAGTACACACGGGTACACAACCGTAGGTACACACCTGGAGTACACACGGGTACACAACCGCAGGTACACACCTGGAGTACACACGGGTACACAACCGTAGGTACACACCTGGAGTACACACGGGTACACAACCGCAGGTACACACCTGGAGTACACACGGGTACACAACCGTAGGTACACACCTGGAGTACACACGGGTACACAACCGTAGGTACACACCTGGAGTACACACGGGTACACAACCGTAGGTCCACACCTGGAGTACACACGGGTACACAACCTGGAGTACACACTTTTTTGACTGTGTGTCTCTATCATGTATAAAATATAGTATATAGTTTAAATAGTATGAAATATATATATATATATATATATATATATATATATAATATGTATATTATATATAGGGGGTTAGGGTTACTATTTAAAAATGTAATGACAAAGAGTTACGTATTATAATTCTCTCTCATTTTAGCAGTTCCTCAACAGAAGAATGAAATCAGTAGTTATATTTTAATTTATACTTTTTTTATTATTTTGTTATGTTTGTTCATACTTATAATACTAATAACTAATAACAACAATTATAATGTTAATAACAACCATAATAATAAGACATTTAAATAATAAAAAGCAGTGATAAAAATACTAACAATAATTATAATTATAATAATATAGTGCTTTACTATATAAAAGTACATTGAAACAGAATAGGATGTCGTGTTGTTAAAGAGAGAAACTGCTTCTCCATTAAATAACACAAATAAAGATCCGATTAACGGCCTGACGTAAAAAAAGATAATCCGTCGTAACGCGGAAGTGACGTAGCTGTCCCCGTCAGATTGTGTTGATGTTTTGTGGACCGAACGCCAGGAGAACGGGAAAGCAGCCGCGTTCTGTTTTTGTTCAACCAAACCGTCAAAAAGGAGCCGAGCCGTTGTTTCTGTCGTCGGTTCCGGTTCGTTAGGGGCTTACGGTCGGTGATCGGTCCCGAACGGCCGGACCGGACGGTCGAAAACACCGCAGCATTTGATCCAGAAAGGGAGGACTCGTCACCCTCTGACCCCCTCCTTGCCTTCCTCACACACACACACACACACACACACACACACACACACACACACACACACACACACACACACACACCATGACGATTCTCCCCAAGAAGAAACCCAGCTCCGGGGTCGGCGTCTCGGACCACACCGATGACAGCGACCGGCGGAGCGGCGCGGACCCGCACCAACACCCGCACGCGGGGCGGAGCGGAGCCCGATCGAGAGCTTCGCCCCCGCCGTGGTCCTACCAGACCGCTCCGCCCTCCGCTAGGGACGACCGGCGGAGCATCGAGGCGAGCTCCCGGCCGCAGCAGGCCTCCCCACCCCCCGTTGGCTCAGCGTCCCCGGCGGGACCGGGGGACGGGCGGGACGGCAGCGGCGGAATCGGGGCTGGATCCCGCGGGGAGATCGTCGTGTCGGCCGGGGTCGTCGGCTGCAGCGGAGGCATCGGCAGCTGCTGCTCCGGGCCCGGACTCAGCAAGAGGCGGCGGCAGGCGGGCACCTGCTCCGGCGGGGTGGCGTCCGCTCTGGCCGGCGGAGGCCAGCCCGGGGTCACCGGACCTGGAGGAGGCTCCAGCCAGGACACGGAGGAAGGAGCCGGGAACAACAGCGAGGACGAGTACGAGAACGCAGCCCGGCTGCAGTCCGTGGACCCGGCTACGGTGGAGCAGGTAGGAAGCTAACATTAGCGTTAGCACGGGGCTAATGCTAACGGTGTATGTTTTGATGTGTTAGCATTAGCTTCCGGGACTTCGTGGATACTTAATGGACGTTTATTAATGAGACGGCTGATCAGCACCAATACTGACAGTAAATAATATGATAATATTAATAAGTGAGGTTTTGTATTCTCGATTCACGATAATAACGCGAACGTGCCTTTATGCATATTTCAAATACCGTTGTGATCGGCTGCATGTTGAAGCTGACGTAACTCACACGGTAACGTCCAAACGGGGACCAACAACACGTGTCCACACGGTAACGACAGGCGTCCACGTAGTGACAACAAACAATGTCCCCAAGGAAACGACACACAGGTGTCCACACGGTGACGATTTAGGGATGTAGGTCCTGGTTTGTTGTCTGGGGGGGCAGCAGACGGTGTCCCGGTGCGAGGGCCACACACACGGACACATCAGGCAGCGGAAACACCGTGTAGATCCACGTATTTATACATGTCTTTAATGTTAGAATCAACTGAATGTGAAACAAAGCAGTCCTGTACACAGCTGACCGTGTGTGTGTGTGTGTGTGTGTGTGCGTGTGTGTGTGTGTGTGTGTGTGTGTGCGCGTGTGTGTGTGTGTGTGTGTGTGTGTGTGTGTGTGTGTGTGCGTGTGTGTGTTCGTTCAGCAGGAGCACTGGTTTGAAAAAGCTCTGAGGGAAAAGAACGGTTTTGTCATCAAGAAGATGAAGGAGGACGGAGCGTGTCTGTTCAGAGCCGTTGGTAAGTGAGACGCGCACACACAGACACACACACACACACACAGACACACACACAGACACACACACACAGACACACACACAGACACACACACACAGAGGAAGTGATCACTAGGATCTGAATAACACTTTGATCCCTGATCAGCTTACAAGGATCAATATCGGCAGCATAACATTCCAATTCAATTAGCTGAGGCTTAATACAACCAGTGTGTCCATCATACGGTTCAGAACCAGAACCACGAGAATAAAGTTATTAAAGTGTTGTAAAGAGCAGGACCTGGTCAAAGCCTCCATCCCAACATCTGCTTGTTGCTCCTCACTGAGAGCAGAAGGAGCTCTGTGATGACATCAGGAGCATCTTCAGACTAGAGACACACCTCTTCAGACTGTCCCTCCACTAGAGACACCAGCACACTGCAGCACTCACACTGACTCACAATGATCCGACCTACAACCAGCTGCAGTCGGCTGATTGGATGGAATAGTTTCTTGTTTCTTGTTCTTTGAGTTTGTTTCCTTGTGGTTGAAATTATTACTTATTGTCACTAGATGACAATGACTATGGGATCTGATAAACCGGATAAAAGTGTGTACAAACATCTAATGGGTGACATATAGAGACTTTATATAGCACATGCAGCTCAGCTGCTTAATGAGGGAATCCACCATCGGCCTCGCTGTATTTGAACAGGAAAATGCACTAATTCATCGAAATTGACTATAACATTAATTTGATTGATTGGAATCTAATAATTACTCGTCTGTCACAGGTCAGTGGACTGATATAAATATATATACTTGAATCATTATTTGTTTGCCTCTGGGCAATAAATATTTCTATGTCGACGATGTGCTGTCAAAACGTTCAGATCGAACTAATGAAGGAACCAGGGCTCCGTTTACCAGCAGCGTGACGCTACGGGTTACCATGGCAACAGCCACAAACAATCCGTCGGCAGGCTACACCCCCCATTGAGCTGGAGATATCAATGCGAGCATGAACCTGCGATTAGAAACAGAGCAACACGCTGCTGCAGCTCAACGTGTAACTTCCAATATAGTCAGTGAATATTTAAAGATCACACTGATCATAATTCATACGTTGAGCTAATTCCCAGTGGCAACAGGACATATTTCACACTGTTAGTTAGAATGCACGACACACAGGCTGGAAATACACACCGTGCTCCTATTTAATCACAACACCAACATGGCTGTAGTGTGTTTTATTGGATCCTCTTTACTGGTCTCACTGATGTTCTCGGTGCTGATATGACAGTCACTTCTATGAGGACGCTGAGCTTACGGACGCATTCGATGGACTGTTATCGGACGCGATCGTTGATGGCCATACAAACAGCTTGTTGATCTTTGGATCTGCTGCATCACACTACTACAATGACGCCCCATCTGACCAATGAGAGGGCTCGCTGCGGCTTCCTGTTTGTGTGTGTGTGGTTTGTTGACAAACAAAAGAAACACACATTGAAACAAACCACACACACCTGGGTGAAGAATCGCTCTGTTTCTGACTCCTGCTGCTGTTCAGCCATGTGTGTCGGTCCGGGTGTGTGTGTGTGTGTGTGTGTGTGTGTGTGTGTGTGTGTGTGTGTGTGTGTGTGTGTGTGTGTGTGTGTGTGTGTGTGTGTGTGTGTGTGTGTGTGTGTGTGTGTGTGTGTGTGTGTGTGTGTGTGTGTGTGTGTCGATGGCTTTGCATGGTGCGTGTGTCACAAACTTTAAGCACAGAAACACTTTAAGCACTCAGAAACTGTGACTGGAAGTTTGTGTGTGTGTGTGATGAGATCTACATCATCTCATGATGAGATCATCATGACACATTCCAGTTAGCTTCAAGGGCTAAATAAGTTAGCTAATTTCAAACCAAGTGCATTGATCTGTTGCTATGACGATGCACCGCACTGTCTCTCTGTGACCTCTGACCTCTGTCTCAGCTGACCAGGTCTACGGAGACCAGGACATGCATGAAGTGGTTCGGAAGCACTGTATGGACTATCTGGTGAGTCTTCATCTTCATCACCCTCGTCTTCCTCACGCATCTCCTCCTGTCTGTCCTCTTTATCACTCTTCTTCTTTACTCGTTTCTTCCTCACAGATGAAGAACGCAGACTACTTCTCCAACTACGTGACGGAGGACTTCACCACATACATCAACAGGAAGAGGAAAAACAATTGCCACGGCAACCACATTGAGATGCAGGCGATGGCTGAGATGTACAACCGGCCGGTGGAGGTGTACCAGGACAGCACAGGTGAGTTAGTCCGTCCAATAGGAACCCCCTGTAGTGTTCCACATCATACAGCCTAACCCCGCCCCCTCCGCCTCCCACAGAGCCAATCAACACGTTCCACGGCATCCACCAGAACAACGACGAGCCAATCAGAGTGAGCTACCACCGCAACATCCACTACAACTCCGTGGTGAACCCCAACAAGGCCACCATCGGCGTGGGACTGGGACTGCCCGCCTTCAAACCCGGGGTACCAGCACCTTGTTAGACCACACACCTGTCACAATCTGTTTGCACGAGGGAGGAGGGGCCTGAGTGTAAACAGCCCGCCCTCTCCTCCCTCGTAGTGCTTCACACTTTCTGTGGTTAGAACCCTGACACCAGTTGTCCCCCCAGTACGCCGAGCAGACGCTCATGAAATCGGCCATCAAGACGTCGGAAGAGTCGTGGATCGAGCAGCAGATGCTGGAGGACAAGAAGAGGGCCACCGACTGGGAGGCCACCAACGAGGCCATCGAGGAGCAGGTCGCCCGTGAGTCCTACCTGCAGTGGCTCCAGGACCAGGAGAAGCAGGCGCGCCAGGTAGGAGGCTCTGCACCAATCAGAGTCCCCCGCCAGCCTCCCGCCACGCTGCTCATCCTTACCTGCCTCTTCCTCCTGCGTCCTCCTCACTCGTCCTCTCCTCCCCCTCTTACAGCCCCGTAAGGCCAGTGCTACCTGCAGCTCGGCGACAGCGGCAGCCTCCAGCGGGCCTGATGACTGGAGTGGCCGGTCGCCACGGCAACGTGACTCTGACCCCTCCCACTCCGAGCTCCTGGGCGCTCCCTCGACAAACAACAAGCCTCCCTCCCCCGCCGGAGCCGCCCTCGCCCTCAACAAGCCGCCCTCCCCCTGCGCGCCGGGTAAAGCACACACACACTTTACTCGGCCAATCAGAGCGCAGCATGAGCTCCAGATCAAACGTGTGTGTGTGTGTGTGTGTGTGTGTGTGTGTGTGTGTGTCTGTGTGTGTGTGTGTGTGTGTGTGTGTGTGTGTGAGTGTCTGTGTGTGTGTGTGTGTGTGTCTGTGTGTCTGTGTGTCTGTGTGTGTCTGTGTGTCTGTGTGTCTGTGTGTGTGTGTGTGTGTGTGTGTGTGTCTGTGTGTGTGTGTGTGTGTGTCTGTGTGTGTGTGTCTGTGTCTGTGTGTGTGTGTCTGTGTCTGTGTGTGTGTGTGTGTGTCTGTGTGTGTGTCTGTGTGTGTGTGTGTCTGTGTGTGTGTGTGTCTGTGTGTGTGTGTGTGTGTGTCTGTGTGTGTGTGTGTGTGTGTGTCTGTGTGTGTGTGTGTCTGTGTGTGTGTGTCTGTGTGTGTGTGTGTGTGTAGGTCCCAGTAATCAGAGTCGTCATCATTTGGAGTACAGAGCCATCATGCAGGAGATGTCACCTACAGCATTTGGTAAGATCGAACTACTACTACTACTACCACTACTACTGTAGTACTACTACTGTAGTACTACTACTGTAGTACTACTACTGGTTCTGGTACTTTATCACCGCTGTCATGTTTACTACCAACTGTCACCGCTGCTCGTCAGCTGCTGTTTACAGTCCAGAAATCACAGTACAGAGAGTTTTGTCTTCAGGTCTTTACTGAACGAGTTATGAGTCTGTGCCCAGTCTGTATACTGGTCTCCTGTGTTTCAGGTCTGAACGACTGGGAGGACGATGAGATCCTGGCCTCGGTCCTGGCGGTCTCCCAGCAGGAGTACCTGGACAACATGAAGCACCAAAGCTCCGCCTCCATGCATCGGGAAAGAGAGCCGTCACCGGACAGCAGCTGATGGCCGACTGACAGACACGCATACAAACATGACCTTTGACCCCCCCCCCCCCTCCCTTTCCTCACTGCTGAGATCGACCACGGACAAAATAAACCATCAAACAAAGAGATGCACACTTGTTTTTTTCAGCAGACATTTCAACTCATTCATCAGTCACCTCCTCCTTTCCTCTCTTCATCCTACCTCCCGTATCCCCCCTCCAGCCATACCCCCCCCCCCCCCTCCTCCCCCTTTCTATTCCTCGTTACGACCCACATAGAGCTCGGCACTAATGCTGATTTGGGATCAGTTGTGATTTAAGCTTTTTTTTTGAAATTCACTGACATCACTTTTAAATTTTAATATCAGTGTTTTGGTGTCTGTTAGCTCTTAGGCTATCAGGACCATTGGTTTCAATGAGGAATGCTAATCTGAACTGAAAAGACGTCCTGTATTAGCGAGCTAGCTATCACCTCAAGTCTAATCTGTTTTAAAGCTAATTACCGCTAGCAGCGCTTACCGGTTAGCTCAGCTAGCCTCGTAGCTCCCACCGGCGGCCATCTTGAAGGTGTATGTGCGCTGTAACAGGTCCCCCCTCTCCTCGTTGTCTGCCTCATCCTCGTCCACCACCACCCCATCATCATCATCGACTTATTTAGCTGCATGTGTAATCAACCACGGCCAATATCGTCATAGAGAGAAGGCGGCAAAAAAAGGTGATAAATGTGAGAATTGTCATACTTATCCTCTTAATGATTGATTATTGTTGTTATTATTAATATAAGTTTATTTTATTTTATCGTTTGGGATGACCTTTTTTTTCTTGGAATAAAAAGAGGAAAAATGTTTCTGAAAAATGTTTTTGAGATTTTCTTTCTTTTATGAGACGGTTATACATACTCGTACATGTGTGTGATTACATTTTTATATATATATATATATTAAAAAATGTAAGAGTAGTTATACATATATACACTAACCATTTTACTGAATATGAATTATGTTTGTTTCTGAAAGAAAAAAGAAGAAAAAAATGGAATCATTTTAAATGCAACATTCTATCAGTACTTAAACTACATTTAAGTACTTTTTCTTGTATTCTGTCAATACCTTTACTAGATGCATGTACTTTAACTTGTAAGGTGGCATTAGTACCTTCACTACATTTATGTACTTAATTTTAGTGTTCCATTAATACTTTTACTACATGTATGTATTTTGACTTGCAGTGTGGTGTTAGTACCTTTGCATGTAATGACTAATGACTCACTATAAGTACAAGTCCCTGCATGCAGTAAAGGTACAAATTACTCACTACACTACAAGTACCTGCATGCAGTAAAGGTACTAATGACTGAGTCATTCGTACCTTTACTAGATGCAGGGACTTGTACTTTTAGTGAGTTATTAGCACCTAGTAGCGGGAAGGAAATGGCACAAATCCAGCCGCCCTGATGGCCTTATTTCTGGTTGAGATAAATTTCTCGGTAACTTGGAGAGGGTCTGTGTCTGAACCTCGTGTTCTGCAGGACTCTTTACTGGGCCCCCCCTCCATTTAACTCTGTACACCCAACAAATCCTGTCTTTTCCCCAATCTTAGACAGAAGTAGCAGCACGAATCTATGCCTGTTGGACTGACATCTCTCAGTGGATGGCAGCTCACCAGCTGAAGATGAACCGAACCAAACCTGTCCTCCTTCCAGGGAAAGACTCATCAATGACCGGATTGTTACCTTCGACCCCCCCCTGACTGCTAGGAACCTCGGTGTGACAGTCAACTTTCCCTCACTGTCAATATTTCAGCAGAAACAGTTCCTGCAGATTCAGCAGAATGCGTGCCTTCTCCCTCAGAGGACGACGCAGGTTCTGCTCGTCTCCCACCTGCACTATTGTATCTCCCTTCTTGCAGGTCCATCCCAACCCGTGTGCAACGGATCGGCTCAAATGTCCAGATATTAAATTGGATGTATTGTATATGTAACATATTTTATCCACTTAATATGAATGACATTAATTGAAGAATGAATGAAATGATGTGTTGCGTTAAGGCTTAGGGACAGGGCCTTGTTTTGTTCCTCAGAGTGATCCCTCCTGTCAGTCAGTTCGCGCTCCGCAGTTGTAGTTCCGCTACTTCCGGAACACCTTGCTCGCCGCACTGTTTCCATTCCGGTGCTGGAGCTGCTGCCTCCCGGACTTTTCCTCTGTGGGCTCCGGTTTCGATGTCCGTCTGACGGCCCCTCTAACCGGAACAAAGCACCCGGAGGTCGTGGCTCCGGTCCGGTGACGGCACCGTTAGCAGAGCCGGAGCTAGCTGAGAGGCGAGGTAGCGGGGTGAAGGTCCGGGCGACGGGCAGACGGAGGCCAGCATGGCCGCGAAGAGCCACAGCCAGGCGGGCGAGGAGACGACGTCGAGCCGGAGTGACGGTGAGAGAGAACCGGGGAGGGATAGCTAACGAGCAGCTAACGAGCAGCTAACGAGCAGCTAACGAGCAGCTAACGAGCAGCTAACGAGCAACTAACGAGCAACTAGCGAGCAGCTCAACCGACCTGGCCTGTTTTTTTTTTCATTATAAGTTGAACATTTTTTAAAGTAGTGTGCTAAGAATTTGATTATTATTAAACTACATTCCAACTGTTTAAAGAATACAATAGTGTCGTAGATTTAAATTGAATAGAATAAGTAAGCTAGCTGAGCTACAGGCTAACGGCTAACTTCAGTGTTTACCACTGTGTGTGATGCCAACTGACTGAGGGTTGGTTAATGCAGTTAGCTCTGCAGCTAATGCTAACAGCGTCCAGGTATGATGGTGCAGCAGTGCTGACGTGGAGCTTTCAGGTGTGGTTAAAGTGGTAACAATACACACAAAGGTGTAGTCAAAGTATTCAGTGAGTTTATATTACTGTACTTTAAACGCTGTTTAGTAAAATCTACAGCAAAGAAAATCACTTCTTTTATTTTTGTCTATCATTATATTTTTTACCTATCTATTACTGCTGCTCTTTTTTTACTATGCATCTTGTGTGCACTGTCCACTTCCCTTTAAATGTCCCCATTGTGGGACTAATACAGGAATATCTAATGGAATACCTATATATAAAACTCTCTTGCTGGTAGATAATGAGAGAAGTGCGAACTAAAGCGCTAAAATGAAGTACTGCATGTTCTTCTGAGACGTGGTTGGTTAACAGGTGTTACAGGTGTGCAGACAGGTTGGAGCAGTTGTTATTGTATCACATCCCACTTTGGAAGAAGAAAAATGTTCACGTCTTAACAAAATTGGACATCAGACAAACAAAAGGTTGGAAGACTGTAAATAGATTTCTATCACTGTAAAACGTAACTATTTGGCAGAAAATAGTTTATTATGGTTACTGTGGACATAGTGCAGATATGATCTCATGATCATTATTCATGCTTGCTTACGAGAAGTAACAGCAGTCAGGCTACTTTTCACTTCTGTAAGATGAGAAGTTGTTAAAGTTTTTGAAATAAAATAATTATGTAAATACAATGAAGTGCCCTACCTGTAATGCCACTAGGAGCCACTAGAGGGTCGTAGTGGTATTACAGTACACTATTAAACACCTGTTTAATAGGCAGACGAGTAGAAAGGCAGGTGGACAGGTTAACATGTGTCCCCCCTGTCTCCAGTCAACAGGAAGCTGAAGTACATCAGCCTGGCGGTGCTCGTGGTCCAGAATGCATCACTCATCCTCAGCATCCGATACGTGCGGACGTTGCCAGGCGATCGCTTCTTCACCACATCAGCCGTCGTCATGGCCGAGGTCCTGAAGGTGCTCACCTGTCTGCTTATCATCCTGCTGCAGAGGAGATGTGAGGCACCTCCGACTAATAACCAATCAACTCGATATTAAAAAGCATCGTTCAATAAAGCCCTGTCTGTCTCCCGTCCTGTCTCCAGTCCATGTGAAGGACACCATCTACTTCCTGGTGGACTCCGTCTTGTTTCAGTACAAAGACACTCTGAAATTGGCCGTTCCCTCTCTCATCTACACTCTGCAGAACAACCTGCAGTACGTCGCCATCTCCAACCTGCCCGCTGCCACCTTCCAGGTGAGCCCCGCCTCCTCCTCACCTTCATCACCTTCATCATCAGCAGAGCCCTGACCCGGTGGTTTGATCCCTCAGGTGACCTACCAGCTGAAGATCCTCACCACGGCTCTGTTCAGCGTCAGCATGCTGAGGAAGAGTCTCTCCAGAGTGCAGTGGCTCTCTCTGCTGCTGCTGTTCGCCGGCGTCGCCGTGGTGCAGGTGAGACCACGTTTCAAAAGCACGAGAAGGAGACGGTGCGGCTGTGAAACAACAACAACAACAACAAATCTGTTCTGTTTGCACAGGTGGAGCAGGAGGGCAAGAAGGAGGCGTCGGCGGCCACCTCCACCCAGAACTACACCGTGGGCCTGGTTGCCGTGGTGATCAGCTGCTTGTCGTCGGGCTTTGCCGGCGTCTACTTTGAGAAGATCCTGAAGGGCAGCGCGGCCTCCGTGTGGGTGAGGAACGTGCAGCTCGGCCTTTTCGGCACAGCGCTGGGCGCCGGCGCCCTCTGGTGGCAGGACGGCGGCGCGGTGGCGGAGCGCGGGGTGCTGTACGGCTACACCGGCGCCGTGTGGTGCGTGGTGCTGAACCAGGCGTTCGGCGGGCTGCTGGTGGCCGTGGTGGTGAAGTACGCAGACAACATCCTGAAGGGCTTCGCCACCTCGCTCTCTATCGTGGTCTCCACGGTGACCTCCGTCTACCTCTTCGGCTTCCAAGTGGACCTACTCTTCACAGCGGGGGCGGGACTTGTCATCGGCGCTGTCTACATGTACAGCCTCCCCAAAGGACCCTCCACCACCACCTCCTCCTCCTCCTCCTCCTCCTCCTCTGTGGCCTCCCCGACGACGGAGATAGAGGCGTTTCTGCCAAAGTCAGTGCTGGTGAAGTGACTCCTCCCTCTGAACTGAAGGACCGCCCCCTGATCTTCTTCTTTCTCCCTCATGTTTACTCCTCACCTAGACCCCCTGAGCTCCTGCTTACCTCTTCTCCTCCTCTTGATGTCGAGGACGAGGACAATGTGGAGACCCTTTACTTTCCTCCTTGGTCTCCCTCAAACTTCTCTCCTCCTTTGGTCAAAAGCAGAAGAGTGATCTTCTGACTCAAAGAGGAGGAGCTTTTAACTCCTCCCACCTCCTGCTCGCCTCCCTAAACACTAACGTCCCCTCTCTCCTCAGAGCTCAGGGAGTCGTAGCTCCTCCCACCACCGTCCTGGTCACAGACTAACCGCTGAAAGCACAACCGAGGAGCAGCGTCTCTCTGCCTTAAAACTGTGTGGAACTGGAAGAGGAGAAGCCTTACGCTGATGATCGATTATTGATTATTGATTGTGCAGCTTTCTTTATTCTTAAGGAACAATGAAAAAACTGAAATTAAAGTTAACAAAGTTAAAAATTATCAAATCTGTGATTTAAATCTGCAAAAGAAAATAAAAGGTGAAAAGTAAACATTTTGATTGAATGAAAACTGATGTGAACTCCTCCAGTTCTCCTCCTTCTCCTGCTTCCTCTGTTCTCCTCCTTCTCCTGCTTCCTCTGTTCTCCTCCTGCTTCTTCTATGGTTTCATGTGTTCCGGATGAGGCTTCTCTAGAGGAACCAGCTGATCATTGCATGTAGATCAGTGATCGATTGTGATCAATATCATTGATGAATCCGATAGCGTGAAGAGCTGAAACATTGGTGTTGATCATAAAGTATCGATCAATTATCAACTTTTAATTATTGATTGATGCTCGGTGAGCGTCAATTTCCTTTGTAGCGCAGGAAGACTGGAAGAGACGTAAGGAGGCGTCCCGTAGGAGGAGGCGTCCCGTAGGAGGCGGCGTCCGGTAGGAGGCGGCGTGCGGTAGGAGGCGGCGTCCCGTAGGAGGCGGCGTCCCGTAGGAGGCGGCGTGCGGTAGGAGGCGGCGTGCGGTAGGAAGCGGCGTCCCGTAGGAGGCGGCGTGCGGTAGGAGGCGGCGTCCCGTAGGAGGCGGCGTCCCGTAGGAGGCGGCGTCCCGTAGGAGGCGGCGTGCGGTAGGAGGCGGCGTCCGGTAGGAGGCGGCGTCCCGTAGGAGGCGGCGTCCCGTAGGAGGCGGCGTCCCGTAGGAGGCGGCGTGCGGTAGGAGGCGGCGTGCGGTAGGAGGCGGCGTGCGGTAGGAGGCGGCGTCCCGTAGGAGGCGGCGTCCCGTAGGAGGCGGCGTCCGGTAGGAGGCGGCGTCCCGTAGGAGGCGGCGTCCCGTAGGAGGCGGCGTCCCGTAGGAGGCGGCGTGCCGGTAGGAGGCGGCGTCCCGTAGGAGGCGGCGTGCGGTAGGAGGCGGCGTCCCGTAGGAGGCGGCGTCCCGTAGGAGGCGGCGTCCCGTAGGAGGCGGCGTGCGGTAGGAGGCGGCGTCCCGTAGGAGGCGGCGTGCGGTAGGAGGCGGCGTGCGGTAGGAGGCGGCGTGCGGTAGGAGGCGGCGTGCGGTAGGAGGCGGCGTCCCGTAGGAGGCGGCGTCCCGTAGGAGGCGGCGTCCCGTAGGAGGCGGCGTGCGGTAGGAGGCGGCGTCCCGTAGGAGGCGGCGTCCCGTAGGAGGCGGCGTGCGGTAGGAGGCGGCGTGCGGTAGGAGGCGGCGTGCGGTAGGAGGCGGCGTCCCGTAGGAGGCGCCGTCCCGTAGGAGGCGGCGTGCGGTAGGAGGCGGCGTGCGGTAGGAGGTTGTTTATCTGTCTTATTAAAACATCACTTTGTTTCATAACCTGTTTCCTCGTCTTTGATCTCTTTAATACTTTTCACACAGGAAATTATAAAACAATGGTTGTTAAATGTTCTTGACCTTGAGGCCCTTCTGCAGGTCACCATGGAGACGGATGATGATGATCACAATCTTTTGTTGTCACAATCAATTGATAGTTTTGGTCTTTTTGATGATGGATGATGATGGTGAAGAGGAGGAGGATGATGAGGATGATGAAGTCTATTGAGACATGCTGCTTTTTCAAAAGTGTTTATTTGATAAACTGTCGCTGTGGAAGAAGCACACACAGCAGCAACCACCAGGCCCCGCCCCCTCATGGCGCCCATGCTGCTGGGGGACGGCCTTCGTGTGTGTGTGTGTGTGTGTGTGTGTGTGTGTGTGTGTGTGTGTGTGTGTGTGTGTGTGTGTGTGTGTGTGTGTGTGTGTGTGTGTGTGTGTGTCTGATCTAACAACTGAATTAAAGTTTTTAATTTCATTATTTACTTTCATTTTGTGATACAATAGTTAACGCATCACTAACGAAGAAGAAAAACCTGTTTCAGAATAACAAGAAATGAAAACTGTTGAAATAACAGAACAGGAATTAACTTCTCCTTCCTCTCCTCCTCCTCCTGGTTCCTCTCCTCCTCCTCCTGGTTCCTCTCCTCCTCCTCCTGGTTCCTCTCCTCCTCCTCCTGGTTCCTCTCCTCCTCCTCCTCCTCCTGGTTCTCCTTCCTCTTTTGTCCTTCAGGTGTTCAGCTAAGCAGAAAGGATCCTGAGTGACAGACGGCTGCTGTCGCCCCCTGCTGGCACAACTAGTATTAATATGTAGTATTATTATGTTTCATACTAGTGTAGCAGTATGTACTACTGTAGTATCCTTTTATTAATGTAGTGTTATGTAATACTGTAATATAATGAGGTTGCAAATGTAGTTGGAGTACTATAAGTATTTTACTATACTATTATGTAGCCCTGCTGTATTTTTATACAGTATTTATATTTGATTTTTATAGTTCAAGTTTATTTAATATAAATGTTAACATTGTTCCAGATATTTTATCTTTCAATAATCTCAAGTCTTATTAACAATAATCTTTGTATTCCTCTCAGCTTCTGTATCAAATATTTACAACCAAATGTTTTGTTTATAGGCGACAAATATCGACAAATAAGTCAATACGCAAATTCCAAAAATATCAATATGTTGATGAAATTGATTAACTATATGAGATATTAACTTAAAGATTTATTTAGATCCATTCATTTACTACATATTGAAATGATCATCAGAAATATATTCATCCTTTCAAAATAAGAGCTTATTTCTTTTTCAAAAATGCTGAAATTTGTCTGTTAGAATAACAGTTATGACAGAATCCAGAATTAAGATTAACAATGAAAATGATGCTTAATCGAAACGATGTCCTTGTTGGTGGAAATTTCAAAGTTTGTAGAAACTCTTTTTAACAAAACAATAGTATTAATGTGTCTTCTTTCTAAAGTGCCTTAAGAGAAATGAACCTGAAGTGAGAAAGTATTTTTCTGTTATTTCACACTGAGATTGAATTAACTTCTCCTTTCAAACAATGAAGTTATTTCAGTTTCTGGGAAGAAAAGAGAATTTTGATTGTCTAACTTTATCGGTGTCATTTCTTTCTTATGAAACTCGTCTGCGTTCAGATCCTCGTGGTTTTTGATTAATGTTTCCTTTTATATCTAAAGTAAATGAATAAATCATCATAAGCAAAGTGTAGGTCTTTGATTATTAATTGCAATCATTTCAATTTTGCCTCCGAGGGCTTTACAGTCTGTTCACATGTGACATCCTCTGACCTTTGACCCTCACATCAGCAAAAACTCCTCAACAAAGGAAAAGCCTCGAATGGGAAAAAGGGAGAACAGATGTTCTATTGATTTATGATGAGAACAATAAGGTGAACAAAGGAAAACACATCGAGGAGTTAAACTCTTCATTCTTGGTGACGATGAATTTACGGTTGCAGGTCCTCGTTAGTTTAGTGGACAGTATCTCTGCTTGTCACGCAGAAGACCGGGGTGAGATGTTTGTTAAAAATTCAGGAAAAACTGCTCACTGTTCTTGGCTGCTGCAATCCCGTGTGACACAACTCAAGCTAGTTGAGACGACTTGACTACCGGAACTACCAAACCTGATGAAACTTGCCTAAAGCATGACTCATGATCGTCAAACATCTCTCACTTAGAAAAAGTGTGACGAAGGTGTGACAAAACTGCTCAATCCAACAATGCATCTCGAAAAGGTGCTTGTTGCGGGAGAAAGTCCAGTACGGTGAACTTACGACTACATCTCTCAGATGATGTCAATTTATTGGCTTCATCAGAGAGTAGCCTCATGCACAGACTTGAAGATTTACCTTGAATCAACCAGTTGTAAGAAGACTTCTGCTGCAGAGTAAGCCGGACAAAAGACACTGTTTCCGCCAGGTTCCAACGGGGGACCTTTCGCGTGTGAGGCGAACGTGATAACCACTACACTACGGAAACCACAACCTGATCAAATACTGGCATTATGCTATTGCGGTCTTCATCTGACGTTTGAAGACCGACGAAAATCTCCATCTGACGGTTTCGTCATCATTTGACCTTCCTCACTATGTAACAGTTTGCTGTCACATGTAAAACGAATGGGATGACAACCAGTTCCTTCTCGTACGAGGTTGTGGTTCTCAGCCAGGGAATGAAATTGATTAACTATATGAGATATTAACTTAAAGATTTATTTAGATCCATTCATTTACTACATATTGAAATGATCATCAGAAATATATTCATCCTTTCAAAATAAGAGCTTATTTCTTTTTCAAAAATGCTGAAATTTGTCTGTTAGAATAACAGTTATGACAGAATCCAGAATTAAGATTAACAATGAAAATGATGCTTAATCGAAACGATGTCCTTGTTGGTGGAAATTTCAAAGTTTGTAGAAACTCTTTTTAACAAAACAATAGTATTAATGTGTCTTCTTTCTAAAGTGCCTTAAGAGAAATGAACCTGAAGTGAGAAAGTATTTTTCTGTTATTTCACACTGAGATTGAATTAACTTCTCCTTTCAAACAATGAAGTTATTTCAGTTTCTGGGAAGAAAAGAGAATTTTGATTGTCTAACTTTATCGGTGTCATTTCTTTCTTATGAAACTCGTCTGCGTTCAGATCCTCGTGGTTTTTGATTAATGTTTCCTTTTATATCTAAAGTAAATGAATAAATCATCATAAGCAAAGTGTAGGTCTTTGATTATTAATTGCAATCATTTCAATTTTGCCTCCGAGGGCTTTACAGTCTGTTCACATGTGACATCCTCTGACCTTTGACCCTCACATCAGCAAAAACTCCTCAACAAAGGAAAAGCCTCGAATGGGAAAAAGGGAGAACAGATGTTCTATTGATTTATGATGAGAACAATAAGGTGAA
>JAHWDR010000162.1:0-20000 GCA_021346845.1 Apeltes quadracus
GCTGAGGAATTGTGGAATACAGTGCAATTATCCTGGGCTGCAATACCTGTGGAACGATGCCAGAAGTTGGTTGACTCCATGCACCACAGATGTGAAGCAGTCATCGGAAACCGTGGTTTTGCAACAAAATATTAGTTTAGGATACTCAGCTAGGTTCACTTATCAAGAATTTCTTTGTTTGTACAGTACATTTTTGAGTTTCCAAGGAAAGATGGCAACACTGCTATTCTTTTGAACATGCCATTTCTTACTTTATTTGAAATATTATTATTATTATTTAAGTTTTGATGACTTTGCGCAATTGTTTTGCTTTGGAATAGAATGTACTGTGTCCCCAATGTATCTGTGTTCATTAAAGTACAATTTCTTTGAAGAATTTTGACATTTACTCATTTTTCTAAAGGCACTGCTATTATTTCGAACACAACTGTATATAGACATAAATATATACATTAATGTATATAAGAAGGGGGGGTTTGGGGGGAAGGAGGAGAGGGTTTCTTGAGGAGAGCGTCTCTAAAGCAGACGGAGGCGTCGATGGGCGGAGCGAGAAGGGGGGGGGGGGGGGGGGGGGGGGGGGGGGGGCGCTGGCCTAACACGGAGCGCTGCTGCAAAGGAACGCAGCCCCTGGACGGGGGCTACGTCCAACTCAGAGCACCACCCACATCGCAGTGGTTTACTCATCTGACTTCTTCAACTGCCCCCCCCCGACACACACACACACACACACACACACACACACACACACACACACACACACACACTCTTATTAGGGTTGAGAGAAGCCAGAACATTTGTATCAGTAAAAAATATCAAGCCACATAAAAGTGAACAAGCAAAATGTGTAAAAGAAATGAAAGAAGGAACGAGGAGAGTAAGAAGATCCATCGACCGCTGATAGATGCAAAGAGGTGTAGTCCAAAAACTACAGGATGGAAATGACCTCATGCTACATGACCCCACCCTCACAGAGGGGAGGGGGGGGAGAGAGACGTCCTGGCAGCACAAGCAAGCAGGCTCCCACAAGCCTCAACAGTATCGGTGCCCCAAAACCTACACATGCAGCCAATAAGAGGGGCAGGAAGGGGAAGGGGGGGGGGAAACATGCATTAGATGGTTTTCATGCAGGAGACTGATACTCTCGCTCATAGACCTGACGCGCAAAGGATTGTGGGTCGGAAGAAGAGACGCTTTGAAAAAATCTGGGCATAAGTGATTGGAAGAACCGTCTGTCAATCAAATACTTAGCAGTACCTTAAGTCCGCTTAAGGAGTGGCAAGGTTTGGGAGATGGAGAACACCTGCGTGTCCGTGTGTGTGTGTGTGTGTGTGTGTGCGTGTGTGTGTGTGCGCATGTGTGTATGTGTGTGTGAGAGGAAACCAGTGATACACGCTTCCATCTGGACCATTTAAACACACACAACGACAACATTCATCCAGTGAGGTTCAAAAGAAACAAGCAAAAGCTGCCAATAGGCGAAAATCATCTCCTTAGGAAATACTGTAGTAAAGAGAACCCCCCCCCCACCACACACACACACACACACACACACACACACACGCACACACGCACACACGTTCGTTTTCTGAATGAACGCAGTGAAAAGATCAAGCTTCCTGAGACAGGAACACCTTCACATAGACATTTATAGTGCGTCTGGTTTGCACATTGTGTGTGTGTGTGTGTGTGTGTGTGTGTGTGTGCACGTGCAGCAGGTATTGTCCTCCCGGATGCATATTTATTCATGGGGGGGGCGGAGCACCTGCTTGGCGAGGTGTCACTGGGAGCCTTCTGGATGAGGGAGGCCGTGTCTCTATTGTGTCCTCTTCTTCCCCAGCAGTGGGGAGGCTGCTGGACCAATGGAGAACAATTCTCTGCTACCCTCTACACCCCCCCCCTCCCCCCGCCCCCCTCCCACTTCCTCTGGAGTCTTCCATCCACAGCAGCGGGTCGGGGGGGGTCTACCTGTGGAAGCAGTGCCTCTGAAGCTATGCTGGGAATGTGAGCCTCGCAGCCCACAGCTCTATTTAAGGACGTAGCAGCCGGGGGCCGTCAAACGCTCTCTCCGCCTCCAGCGTCTACGCTCAACCCCCCCCAAAAAAAACAACGCCCGCCCCTTCCTTCCCTCTACAGGAATTATTAATATTTTTCCTTCGTGGAGGAAAGGTTTCCAAACCTGCTGGAAAGAAGGACAGACGCACACAGTCCAGGTCCGTTCCACTGCTGGAGTCACTTAGTCCGTCACTGTCACCGCTCTAACTCGCCGGGCCAATCACAGAGAGGAAGGGGCGGGACAAACGCCACAGAGACCCTTAACTATGCACATCTGATCTAACATTTAAAGTACTGTGGAAGTTGCGTTCGGAATAAAAAGGCAATTCCGCGAGTTGAGAACACCAGCGTGTGTCTCGTTTATTTTAACCACAACAAACTGAAAAAGCAAGATGGCGCAGCCCTGTAACCTCACAAGGAAGGGTCTCTACGTCACCACTAACAAAATGCTTAAAGGGACCGCGATACCGGAACAGTCGCAATTACTTGTACAACAAAACAAGTACAACAAAACAAGAACAAAGGTGAATTATGCAGTCACATCCACTACAGTACATTTTTCTATCACACAAATTGAGATAAATGAAGTAGTTTGCACCAAATACATATTTATACATGCACACATGTTGCTTTACCAGCCGTCTGTGTGTGTGTGTGTCTGTGTGCGTGTGTGTGTGAGGCTACTTTTCAGCGGCCCATTCAAACTAGAGGATTTGATTGAAGTCCCTGTAATCGCTGAAATATTTAGTTTAGCTTTGAAATATACGTCACACTTGCTTCACTTGGGTTATAACCGGGACGTTCACTTTTGATATCAAAGCTGGCCTCGGGGGGGGGGGGCAGAATCACGAACGAGGTGCCGGACCGGATCGCCGTGTGGATCGTGAATGAGCCATCCCATAAACGAGCCGGTGGAGCTAAAGTGTGCGGTCGGTCCGAAGGGTCCGACAGGGAGCGGCGGCCCGTCGGGCTCTGGAGGAGGTCCAGACGCCTCCGACTCCTGCTTCCCAGGATTGACCTTTCATGAGATACTTCCAGGATCATCGCTTCATCCAGATGTGTGTTATTGATCAGCCGTCAGCTGATTCATTGATCACTGATCACAGCTCGTCATGATCAGGTGATCCGTCGACCTTGTTCAGAGTCAAACCTCTGATCCGTAAACCCGCTGAGCTCAGACCGCCTCTCACACAACAAGTGCAGCCAGCTGCCCGGGGGGGGAAGGGGGGGGAAGGAGGGGGGGGGGTTATATGGGGAAACCTTATACGCCTGAATGTCTGGTCAGGAGCGGACTGGTCATCTGTGAGTCGGACTGGTATCCCTCACCTGTTCTCACCCTTTCTCCCCTTCTCTCCTACACGCACACGCACACACACACACACACACTTGACAGCATGCGATCTGCCCGTCTGATTGGACGGAACCTTGAAGAAGCACACAAGGCTTCGGCGGGACACCAAACCTCGCACCCTCCCCGTATCGGTGACACCCCGTCCCGCCTCTCAGAGGTAAGCTCGAGGGCCGGACACGTCGTCCATGTTTGTCCCCCACACGCACAGCTGGGAGCGGAGGAGGGGAAGAGGGGGAGGAGCAGCCTTTATATCCCGTCTCCCCCCCCGTGGGTGGCTTTGGCAGGTCCGCCTGTCCCCATTGCTGAGGTTCAGTACGAGTTCACAGAACACGCAGTCAACTTCCAGAAATAAACTGTTTGCTCATGCGTGGGCGCGATGGAATAGTTTGGCGCCGAAACCAGAGACGAGTTTCCTCTCCCCCCTTCCCTCACCCCCTCTCTCTTTGTCAGTGGGCCAACGAGACGTCTAAAAAAGGCCCAAAGAATTCCAAAAAATGTGGAAAAGTGTGTAAAAATAAACTTGGATCGCTTTCAGTCTCACTGTTAATCAGTAGAAACGTTGACTCCGTTGGCTGGACGCTGACGGGGGGGTTTCTCATGTGGTTCCTCGTGGATCGCGTCGGATCGTAAACGTATTCTTCCGAAGAAGCCGGGACAGCGAAGCAATCTGTAAAATGGAAATCTAAGTATGACCGGGTGTGGACGGCCCCCGCCTTCCTCCTGCGCCCCCTGTAATCCAGCGCTCCATACGGCGGTTTACTCAGGAAACCTTCAGCGGAATCACTTCTCCTTTTTCCAATGCCCCCCGCCCCCCCCCCCCCCCCCCCCCCCCCCCCCCTCCCCCCCCCCACGGGCCCACATTCCTAGACAGTAACACCGGCCGCTTACCGCCTCGGCCAGGAATGCTGATTTCCAACCCGCGTTTTTTCATCACACCTTGTTTAGACAGAGAGAGAGAGAGAGAGAACGGCAGATTTGGCTGCTCACCACCTCCACCTCTACCTCCACCCTCCTCATGCCCCCGGTGCTCCTCAGCATGAGGCAGCAGAGGCTTTTAGGTGGTGACACCTGAAGACGTCGAGGAGCTCGTGCTCTGTTGCGCTGGACGGGTGGAAGAAGAAAAACGGAACTGAAATGAATGAATCCGCCTCCGTCACCTCCGGGTTCTCCGTCACAGCCGTCGTGCACCTCGGACCCGCACCCCACCCAAAATAAAGTTTGCCCCGCCCCTTTACACCAACAGCCTGCCATGCAATAAGAACGGCTCGACGCGTCGTGGCCGTCGGCAGCGAGCGGCGCTCCGTTCATCCATCACAACGTTGGTATTGATCACAGCAGCATCTGTGCTCACATGGCTCGAGCAAACGGAGATTCAACTCCGCCCCCCCCCTCGCCCCCCCACCTCCACATGGGGTCCCAAAACAAGGAGGCCTCTCAGCCCGGGAAGTAGGTCACTGAGGACTGCAAACACTGGCGTTCTTTCCACTCAGCCCGGGACGCGTCCATCCTCCATCCATCATCTACCAGAACAACTCGGCCTCAGGAGAAACTGAACAACTTTTAACCAACCAATAACCAAACTTATTTGTGTAATAAAGCTCCTTTACTTCACACTCTCGTTTGCCGTGTTGGTTTGGGAGGAGAGCTCAAGAGCTCAACTGTTCTCTTTGGGTCCAAAAAGCTACAATGCTGCATTTATACTAATGCATTTTTAATTCTGTGTCCCGCCTGCGACACATTTAACTTCTACCATTTAAAGTGGCGTGTTAACAGTTAAATGGGACATTTATAAATCAGGGCTCAATTAAAACGCAGTAAGTGACAAAATCAAGTGAACAGCGTGTGAAGCTCGTCACAGAGTGATGGAAGCCTCAATACCGACACAGCCGCAGCCGGTTACCGTGGCTACAGCCCCCACGTCACAGCCGCTTTCCACAAACACCCACAACGAGCCCCTTTCCCTCGCAGGCAGGCAGACGTCCATCTTTGACTTTTGGACCATGACGGCGTCACAGACACAGAATACGAGAGTGAATTAGGACCGACGCGTCTTTGACTCACACATACATGCAGTGTGTGAAGATAAGAGATAAAAGCATCGTGTCCCCGTGTCTTCTGTCCGCTGTGAACCGGCCAGAGTCTAGTGTAATGTGTGTGTGTGTGTGTCTGTGTGTGTGCGAGACACGGCCATTATGCCACCCGGTGCCGGCCAGCAGATGTGTTACTTCATGCACACACACACACACACACAGACGCTCGCTGTCCATTTCCACCGCTGCTTTCTGTTTGTCACAAGCCGGGCTGGTTGCCAGGTCTTCTTGTTGCCATGGCCACCCTGCTGCCCGCCCCCCCCGCCCCCACCTGGACCCCCCGGTCCACCATCAGCCATTCAGCTCTTTATCACTTCTGGTTAGGGGTGTAAAGATTCGTTTTAACAACGATTCGATCACGATTCGTGGTTGTCGATACGATTCAAGGATCCACATATTGGTTCGTTTAGAACGATACGATCCGAAACGATTCAGTGACTTTTTAGCCAAAACTTCAACTAGTGTGACTGAAATAAATTTCCCAGATTCCTGTTGTTTCTTGTAATGGAATCAGGTATCAATTAATTATGAATATAAATAAACAAGTAAACAACAATGAATGGCAATGCATTCACATTTTATTTGAATAAACTGCTGTAGCAGTGAAACCCGGAAGTTGAATCGGGGCTCGGGGCGGCGGTGGGTCGGCTCAGTCTGTGACAGCCTTCATCATTAAAAGTGCTACGAAAAAAGTCTGACGTGCTTAAATCCAACGGGTTATTTCCTAGTATCGATACAATCGATTCATTACATTTTAAATCGATGTTAGATCGCTATATGTCGTTCATAAGGCCAACTCGCCGAGCACAGATCGATGTAGTTGGATCGGAGGAATATAAATCGATACATCGATGTAACAGATGGATCGTTACACCCCTACTTCTGGTGCATCTGCAGCAATGTTTTTGACAGGAAATGTCCTCCAATGTTTGAGTGGAGTCTCTATGCGTGTGTGTGTGTGTTTGCATGTATAAGTGTCTGTATATGTGTGTGTGTGTGTGTGTGTGTGCATGTATAAGTGTATGTATAAGTGTGTACATGTGTATGTGTGTGTGTTCCAGGGTCAGCGTCTGCAGTCCTTTGGGGCGACGTGCTCTTGACAGGTGTGAATTTTTAAAGGCATGGTGCAAAAGGGGTGAGTGGTGGAGTGTTGGGGAGGGAGAGGGAGGAGGAGAGGGGGGGGGGTGAACATGTTGATTCTCATGTCTGTGACAGAAGCTTAAAAACTAGTCTGTCCGTTAAAGTCAACTGAATTCACGGAGGTTGAAATGAGCTGAGTGATAACGGATCATTTCGTAGGTGTGTCCCCCCCTCCCCTCTCCCTGTCAACACGCCGTCAGACGAACAGGAGCGGCGTTGCGTCCTACCTGGGTCGTTGGCCTCCCCCTCCAGCGCCTGCAGCTCGGTGCACTCGGCGAGGGAGTGCTCCAGGCACAGCTGCAGGAAGCGGGCCTGCGTCCGGCTCACCCGCTTCAGCAGCGACAGCAGAGCCACCGTCTGCTCGCACTCGTTCCACCCCTTGAACCAGCTGGCCAGCACGCCCACCTGGTCACGAAACATCATGGGCCCGCCAGGAGGGGGCGCTGTGGTGGTGGAGCAGCCGTTCCCTGAAGGACTGCACCCTGCGGGACGGCTGGTGGGATCAGCCGGTTGTCACTTTCAGGCCTTCTGGACCCGAACCCAAGCTGGAGCTGGACCTGGAGGTATTCCTGCTGCAGGTGCTTCCTGTGTGGATGGTGGAGGGGGGCGGGGGAGGGAGGGAGGGAGGGAGGCAGGGTGGGGAGGAGGGGGGTCGAGAGGCTCTCTTCTAGCTCTGCATTAGGTGATGTCGCTGCTTCTCTGGCCTGCTTAGTGGCTCCCGCAGGGTTTGATATCCGATGAGTCAGGGTTAGTCCAGCACACGCTGAGTCACATCAGCTGCCGCCTCACTGGCATCATCATCCTCCTCCTCCTCCTCCTCCTCCTCCTCCTGCGCCTCCTCCTCCTCCTTCAGGGAATCCCTCCTAAGCCTGCACAAGACGTGTTGGGAGTTAAGTGAAGGAACGAAAAAGGAGGAACATCGACAAACAGACATCGGTGGCCTCCCCCCCCCCCCCCCCCCCCCCCTCCTATCTGTCCTGCACACGCCAGGACTTTTACAGCGGACTGGATGGGGGGGGCCCATGTTGCTTCAGTGCAGCGTAGCAGGCGAAGAAGAAGAAACACCCGCATGCACATTTATACGTCGCAGAAACTTGTGGCTTCCGAGACAAAAATAAATAGTATTCATGTCCCTAAAAATACAGCTGCGTCCTGGAGCTTTTCCAGGAGGAAGGACGCCGGGTCACCGAGCGCAGGCCGGGCCATGAACCCCCCCCAACCCATGTCTTAATGACAGGTTGGCTCATATTAAGCTGTATTTTAAAATCCGGCCTGTGGTGGTTCAGCCACGGGGAGAGAACCCCCCCTCAAAGAGCAAGTTAGGAGCAGCCTGAGCCCCTCTGTCTAAAACTGTCTCCCTGCTTCATCAGCACGCAGCCAACGTGTGTGTGCGTGCGTGTGCGCGTGTGAGGTGTTTAAGGAACAAATACTACATATAACCGTGTACGTTATAAGGCTCTATAAATGAGTGTCTTTCACACGCAGACATAAAGACACGAAGACGTAAACGGAGGCAGAAAAGCAGAGAAAACCGAAGAACGGAATCCTTTTGTTTCTCCGTGAACTTCATCCCGCGGGTTCGGGTCGTCGCGTGGCGGCTCCGCGGCGGTTCTTACCTCCTGGGGCGGTTCGCATCGCCGGGTTCGTCCGCGGTACCGGCGGCGGGCTCGTCTTTGTCTCCTCGTCGGGTCGCGGGGCCTCGTCACTGCGCCTGCGAGGGATTTGCCATCTTGAGTAACTTTTCCTCTGTCTGCCGGTCCGTCTGTCCGTCTGTCTCTCTCTCTCTGGCTGTCTGTCTGTCTGCCTGCCTGCCTGTCTCCCCGCCAGCGGACTCGCCTGCTCGCTGCTCCCGGTCTGCGGCCCCGCGGTCAAGGCGGACGGAAGCGCAGCGGGACATCCGGTTGGAGCCTTCACAGTAAAGTACCGCAGGGTGGCGAGAGCAAAATTCCGTTGAGGTCAGCGCCTTACAACTTTATTTTCACACTGAACCGTATCATCGTTTAGCCTGGAATATTGTACTCCTGCAACGTGAAGAAGTAAAGATAAAAGACAATGTAGGAGGAAATTCATTGTTAGGACGTAATTCTATGAATGTAAATAGGTTGATAGTATCTTACAATATATCCAAGTTAATGATCACAACATTTAAACAGGTTAACAGTATGATCAGTCAAGTAGTGCGATGCAGAGCACTGCACGAGTTAAGATAAGCAGTTACTGAAAATATATGTATTGAAACGGTTTGAACAAAGGCCAATACATGTGTTTTTACCATAAAAATGCTCAATAATAATGTTTCTCATTAAAATAAGTGGTTATATAAAATAAAATAATCATCGGGATATATTCATCTTTCCACCAAAGATATATTTTCCACAGTGTAGCTTAGGTACATGTTTGTAAATAGCGTACTTCAGTTCAACTGTGAGATACTACTGCTACTACCAGGTACTACTATTTACTTGAGTAATTCCTTTACCTCTCCACTACATTGTAACGGGCGTTTTTAAGTATTTCATTTGTGCTGCGGTTTTACACGCAGAATGAATAACGAACTATTTCCACATTGTAGTAAAACATGTGAGTACTCAATCCCAAACCCAAAGCCGGGTTCAACCAACGTTTTTAGTGTTGTAACGACAAAATAATCATTATTTTGAAGGCGGGACAACGTCATCTTCCGGCGACGTTACGGACGCCTTGATGCAGAGAGGCGCGCGCATTTTCCACATGCTGGTCATTAACAGCGGAGCATGACGTCAGCGGCTTGGCAGCGAGGAAGAGGAGGAGGGGACAAGATGAAGAAATTAGTCCAAACAAGATGAATGTTTGAACATTATGCAGATAAGTGATATAAAATATATACATTTATGTAACATGGCTTTTAACATGGATAAAACGTCTACATCTTTGCTTTAGTTACTGATCATGTTTTACCCTGAAAGCTGAAGTAGAAGTAGAAGTATATAAAATAAATAGATTAAAAAAAACTGTAAAGTGTAAGCAAGTAAGTAAGTGTAAAGTACTAGCACTCACAGAGCAGTAAAATACACTCATAATACTCAAAGTACAAGTACTCGTAGCGCAGTAACATGTACCCATGTATAGAGGAAAGTATACATTGTAATGTATATATTACTATGTATACTTTCCTCTATACAATATATATTACTATACATAGTAATATATATATTACTATGTATACTTTCCTCTATACATGAGTACGTGTTACTGCGCTCCGAGTACTTTGAGTATTATGAGTGTATTTTACTGCTCTGTGAGTGCTAGTACTTTGAGTACATTCTGCTGTACTATGAGTACTCACTAGGAGTGTATTTTATTGCTCTGTGAGTGGTATTACAAATTTGACATGTTTGCTGAAATCAAGTGACTTTCTCATCATTATTGTCCAGTAGTTTTACGCTGAAGGACGTGTGCACCGTCCCTGTAACACACGTTACAGCTGTCCTTCACTTTGTAGAGTTAAGACGCAGTGAGCTGATGATCAATAAACGCATGGACTCTGTCACAACCCCCCCCCCCTGATTCTCTGGGCTCAGGGCCACATGGAGCCTCTAAACGGCCCTTTGTAGGGAGCCACATCAGTCCTCTTTCACTTTGACATCACATCCTGCAAACAGCCTCAGAAAACTCCAGAGAAAAAAGCTTATTGAAGCAGCTGCTGGAGGTCCAGGGTTCAAAGGTCACATTGCTCAGCGGAGTCCTGATCCTCTGTGGACCAGTCTCAGTTTAGTCCTGATGAGAGGTTTTCAGGGGGACCCTGGCGACGGAGACACTACCACCTTAGTCCACATGGGCGCGACACAATCAAATTAAATGTTGTGTAACGTGTAGAAATACATCATGGGTGCTTGTGAAGAAACACTCACACACACACACTAACATGCACACACACACACACACACACACATACTAGCATGCACACATTAGCAGAACGTGTCTGATCATCACCACAAATCTTTAAATGCGTCTCGTTCTGTCGTCTCATCGTTTAAACTGCTTTAGTTTGCTTGAACACAGCAGGTGACAGAGACACATTTATCAAAGTGATCTTCATCATTTCATCTCTTTGTGTGATGACACATGAACACGGATGCTTGTTACGTGTTAGAACACACGTGTGCACATGTGAGATCAACGTCCTCTTTTCCTCATGCCAACGCTTAAAGTACTTTGTTAGAGTGGAACTAGTACTAAATTACTAAATGTATCTGTGGAACACAAGTGTGTGTGTTTAGTGTAATTAATTACAACGTTCTTATTCACGAGCAAAACCCTTACTAACATAATATTATCAACTAAAAATCACAATAAGCACAATTATAATGAAAAAGATGAAGCCATTACTAACAGAAATAAACATGATTTAGGTCAAACCTTTTATTATGCAACGATTCTGAATTCCTTTAAGACAAATTAAGTACAAAATATAGCAATATTCTTCTGAATTAAATCCAACATTTAAAAAACTACATCCACGATGACAATGTTCATTTGGAAAAGACAACATCCTTAATTAAAACAAATTGTATATTCATTGATTACTGAAGTAAGTAAAATCCCGAAGAACGATAAACAACATTATAATGAAATGAATGTCCTTAATTAAAAAAAGTGTAACCTTGTAATTAGAAACGGTAAAAAAAAGCAAAGTACTAAATTAAGTAGATTTAATAAAGTAACAATCATAGAAAAGTAAAACTGTAAAATATGTAGAAATATGTAAAATGGCTGTATCCTGTAAAATCCTGCAGGGGAACAATAAGTGAAATAGTGAAAGCGTTTTACTAAAGTCAGAGTTTTAGGGGCCGATCACGGCGGGATGCGCTATTGTTCTTATTTGTATTATTATGATCATCTTCTATTTAAATCTGTATAAATGCGTCATGTGACCCAATAGAGACGGCTGAGGTGAAGTTATGATGTCATTAATGACACCAGCAGCTTCTCATCATTGAGTTTCATCGTACAGAAGGTAGAAGATGTGCGTCAATGGTTCATGTCTGTGTGGTTTAATACATCACATTCACATTGTTGCTCACAGTCTTTGGTCTCTACGGCTGCTTGGACTCTGCTAAACCTGATCTCAGGTCTAGTTTATCCAGCTTTATACCTGTGAGGGGTTTGAGAGCAGGAACCAATGGGCTTTGAGCTGAGAGCCACACACAGGAAGTCAGAGACCAACACGTTGCTGAGAGGAAGAAGCACAGGCTCTAATAAAGTCTCATCATATTGCAGCCTTCTTGTTGGAAGCAAACATGCGGATGAACGTGAGCTGATGCTGCTTGTGTGTTACAAATCCATCTGGATGTGAGAGGAGCTACTCTGCTCCCCGAGCTCCTTCTTCTTCAGCTTCTTCAACACCCAGGTGATGATGATCCAGCTCCAAGTCCTCCCGTCTGCCCAGCGTCCGCCCCCTGGTGGTCTGCAGAGACATGACAGCACCTGTCTTCAGTTGACTAGTCACCGAGCGAGAGCTTCATGTGGTCCAACAGACGTGTGTCCGTACCTTACAGTAGAAGTAAAGGGCAACGTTCACCAACAGCAGCATCAGAGGCAGGAGGACGGCTTTGATGATGAGAGGTGTTGGATCTGCTCACACACACATGGAGAGTGATCACATGACATCAGGAGTCACACAGCATCATTGACACTCATTACTCTCCGTGTTTACTTCATATTCACTGGTTGAACAGTTTATCTGCTCTATGGTCTGTTAGGGAGCTGTCATTCAGCGCGTAGCCCCGCCCTCAAGCATCTCCTGCTTTATGGTCTGTTAGAGAGCTGTCAATCAGCGTGTAGCCCCGCCCCCAAGCATCTCCTGCTTTATGGTCTGTTTGACTCTACATGGACCATCATTTACTAAATGAACATCATGCTGTATTGAAGCAGACGTGAAACTAGAGACTGAGACCATAAACTCACGTTAGCTTCAGTTCTCAGAGGACCAGAGTTGCCATGGTAACCAAACCTGCTCCGTCTTACAGCATATTGTTAGCTGTTTCCCTTTATAGTTGTTGTTCAGGTTTGGTTACTATTTGACATGTGTAACACCATGACAGGAGTCACAAAGTCCTTCCAGAAACAACATGCATGGACTCTGTGGTCAGCTGATCATCTTCAATCAGTTTGGACCAATCATCTTCCACTAAGCTGCATGTAAACAGTCAGCTTACCTTCGACAGAGACAGAGAGCAGACGGCTCTCAGAGGAGAAGTTATGAGAAAAAACATGGAGGTGATAAACACATCTGTAGCTTCCTTGGTGGGCGGGCTCTGCAGCAGGAAACAGGAAGTGGGCAGAGTGATTGACAGCTGGCTTGGTGTAGTTGTGTGTTGAGTCGAAGGAGAAGAAGGTGAGCTGGAAGGAGCCTCCTGGGTACTGTGGCTGGATGGAGCAGCCGATGGTGAAGGTGGAGCCACTGAGCACCTGAGCCCCCTGCTGCTGGGCCTCGGAGACCCCGTACATGGAGGAGGACACAGAGATGATTGGCTGAAGCAGCAGGTCTGTAACAGAGAGATGATGACAGTTCATGTTCACCCTTCATTAAAAGAGACGAACCCTCGATAAGGAAGTGATGTCACAGACAGATAGACAGTACAGAGATGATGTCACTGATGGACTTACCTGAGCAGGTGAGATCTAGAATGGAGGAAGAGGAACCTGATGATAAACACTCCCTCAGAGCAGATCCATACTGAACACAGTCAGAGTGAATCCCCCACACAGATCTCACTGAGGACTCGTCTCTGCGTCTGAATGAAACAGCAGAGCCACAGTCCAGATCTCTACAGGCAACATCTGCTGCCTTCAGGTTCATTCCATGGTAATTTACTGGTCTCCATTCTCCTTGTTTCATCTCCAGTGTTCCTTCACAGCGACTGGCTCCTCCCACCAACCTCACAGGTTCTGAACAGAAACAAGAGAGTCGTCAGTAAAGAACAAAGTGAGTTTCAGTAGAAGAGAAATGAAGCAGACCAAAGCTGCAGCTCCTCTTCTACCTGAGCAGGTGAGTCCAACAGCTTTACCAGGTGAGCAGGTGTTTCTCTCTGAGCCTGAGCTTCTACAGTCCAGGAGAGCAGACTCATGGCCTCCACACTGGAACCCTTTGGTCCACACTGGAGCCTCCACTTCTCCATAGAGCGCCCCCTGGAGGACTGAAGGAGCCCCACAGCCAAGCTCCCTACAGACCACCTCTGCCCCCTGCTGGTCAAAGTCCTCTTCACACACTGAGGACCACTGGTTAGACTGGTTAGACTGGTTAGACCTCACCTCCAGTCTGCCTGAGCACAGACTAGACCCATTCACCAGCCTGATGGAGTCTGGAGAGAAGATAGAAGATGAGAGAGAGACATTACAGTTTTTCTCGATTGTTTACACTCAAATACTGGTACTTGACGCACAATGACCACAACATGTAACTCGCGCACCAACCCCCTGAACCAATTATGCTGAACTACAAGCACAATTCCTGCTTTACCCTCAAATTGCCGTTCTAAAACACACTTTTTTCAAAACACTACACACAATTCTCTGCATTTGGCACAATTTTCATGAAGGAAAATCTTGTTTTCACAAGGAACACACTGTCATTCCAAATTCTAAAGTGAATCTCCCTCCTCTGCACACTGACTCGTCACCTGGGCAAACACCTGTCACACAGTGTTACAATCAGCAACCAGAGACCGGAGATGGAAAGTGTGTGACCGAGTCCACAAACGCACACAGCCCTTCTCCAAGCTGTGGAAGACGCATGTGGAGACGCAGCAGCTGATGCTTTTTGTTTTTACTGTAACTGAATACAGTAAATTCTTCTTCTGTTGTTTTGTATGTCAAATTTGTGTTGGTTGGGATGTATGTGACACCCACAAAAATAGGTTTTGTTGAGATAAATATATTTTGTTTTCTTTCTCTTTTATTACAAATGAAATGCTGTTAAGAGAATGCACAGAAGCGACGCTATGACATGCTGTTGCACAACACGGACACAAGGTGGCAGTACATTGGAGCCGCGTCACTCGGGGACCCTTAGCGAGGCGCAGAGTAAGACAAGCTCTTATTCCGGTTGAAAGGAAACAGTTGTCCTGCGTCACGAATAACTGGGTCATACTTTCAATACTTCCAGCTTTGTTTTACATGTTTTATATGACTACAAAGGGTGGTAAGCTAAGACGAATCCCCAGTGAGGTGTATCTAATAAGCTGAAGATATGTTAAATGTGTAAATAGTCGAGTTCAATGTTAACAATGGGAAGTTGAGCGAAAATGGCGGGCGGCGCTCACGCGAACGTTGTCCGTTGATATATTCTTAATGGCTCGGTAATATTACAGTTTATCACTGCAGGTGTAAAGCAACGGTGTAAGGCTATGCATTATGGGTAATAAATAACGTAATAGACGTAGCTCATTAGTAAATGCATGTGGTAGTATCACACTATAACACAGTTGTGGTTCATAGGAATTAAGTGTTAAAGTTATGAGACAAATATGTTTAATATTAAGGTTTGTGCTCATGTACTGTAAATACTATTTAACTTTACTGGGAATGGTTATATTAAGTGAACACTTACAGAATGTATAATGGATACAGAAGTACCTGCTAACGAGAGGTAACACAGGATATGGTTTAGAGGGAAACGTGTGTTTAGGGGTAAAGATAAAACTGATAAGTTAATGTTGAGGAAGTATGTGATGATACATTTTTGTGGAAATGTACTTTTGAAGAGAATGTGACTTCATGTTATCCGATTGTGGATATTACTTGTGTTTCATAACAGAACAACAAAAGATAACAGTAACAATTCTTGATTGCAGATATAAAGTTGAAATTGTGTTAATAAAGCTGATATTCCGGTTGAAAGGAAACAGTTGTCCTGCGTCACAAATAACTGGGTCATACTTTCAATACTTCCAGAGTACTTCGACCAGGAGTATCAATATATATCTGCTAGCGGACCCCTGGCCGGGACCCGTTACATGTACACACACTGTGTACATTGTTTTTGTGGAGAAAATAAAATATATTTGTGAGTTGTGAGTATAAAAACAATATTCTAAAATATTTTACAACACACGTATGTACAGTGTGTACTGTGTGTAGTAAGTGTAACGCTGAACAAACAAAAGGTCACTATGATGAATGGAGACGTGTTTTCGTTCATCAGAGTGTTTTACATTGAGCACATCAGCGTTTAACTGGTTCTTATAAATGTCTACTCACATGATGGTCTGTGTGTCATTTGAAAACAAAAACACATTTTGAGAAGAAATAACATTGTTTTGAATGTAAAGTTTCATTTTGCAGGAGTATTGAGGGGTTTTGCCCATTGTGTGTGTGTGTGTGTGTGTGTGTGTGTGTGTGTGTGTGTGTGTGTGTGTGTGTGTTTGTAGAATTTGTGTGTAGAGTTCTGAGAGTATGAGGCATGCTTCAAGAAAATGTGTGTAAACAATCGAGAAAAACTGTAACACAGCGTAGGATCCACACTGAATGTTTGCATACGTTCAAAGGAGGACGTTCTCATGTGCATTTAGACTCATCAATGCTTGTGATTGGCTGCCAGTGAGCTTTTTCCCTCCATGAACACTGAATCTAGCAGTAAGTGTGATCAGCTGGTTCAGCCTCTCATCCCGCCTTGGACACGCCCACATTAACCACGAGTGGTGGATTCTTCCATTGAGGCGTCCTAACAGAGCCAGAGTGTCTCTCATGCAGCACATCAGCAGACTGACTGAAGTATTGATGATTACAGGAATCACACTGATTGATTCCACAATGATGGAGACCATCAGTGAATCACCACCTGGACGTCATGTAGAAAAGAACACAACTTATTGACTCACTATGTGTGACATTTGATTAGAGGTCGGAGATGGTTTATATCTTTAACTGTTGAAATGTGCTCATAGTTTTGTCTCACAGGTACAAATAACACTGCTGGTTTAAATGTTTATTATAGAGAAGATGTAAGTAACTTGTGGTATGAAGTTATATTAAATATGTGGGAGGCGTCATTGTACCTGTAATGACGCCTCTCACGTTTAACTCCTACAGTCTGGCTTCAGTTGACCTTCTGCGTCTCTAGATGTTGGAACACATGGTCAGAGTCTCAGTCCAGCTGATCTCCTCCTCCTCTTAGCTTTGTTTCATAGATCACAAGGTGGAATAGAAAGAGATTCTCTCTGGTATGAATGAAGAGTCATGGGACTGACTGATGGAACACAACTATCCACACCTCACAAGATGGGCCTGGACCCTGATGGAGAAACACGTCTCCACTTCAGCATCAGCAGGTGCTGAGCCAGTAGAGGTCAACATGCAGAAAGTCCCGTTAGAAAGCAGACCGTGTGGAACCTGAAGGTCCACTGGAGACGGAAGGGACAGGTGAAGGCTCATGAAGGGAGAGAGCCTCCTCAGAGAGGTGATGGACACATTCACAGTGTGTAGTGAGGGAGGGACTGGACCAACACATAGGAAGCACATGACACAGAGATGATGTCACGGATGGACTTACCTGAGCAGGTGAGATCCAGGAGGGAGGCAGAGGACTCTGATGATAAACACTCCCTCAGAGCAGATCCAGACTGAACACAGTCAGAGTGAATCCTCCACACAGATCTTATTGAGGACTCGTATCTGCGTCTGAATGAAACAGCAGAGCCACAGTCCAGATGTCTACAGGCAACACCTGCTGCCTTCAGGTCCATTCTATAGTAAGCTACTGGTCTCCATTCTCCTTGATCTTTGATCTCCACTGTTCCTGCACAGCGACTGGCTCCTCCCACCAACCTCACTGATCACAAACAAGAGAGTCGTCAGTAAATAAACACATTTAATTTAGAAAAGATGGAACTAAAACTTGACCTCTGATTGGTCTTCATTGGATCGTTACTTCTCTCTTCTGTCTCTAATTACCTGCTGATGTGTCGTTTCCTTCAGCCTGGAGTTCTGGAACAATAAACAGCAAATGTTTGAATAAATCTAAAGTATATTTTTAAGCTTGTGTGCAACTTTCATCACAGACTTATTTGCATGTTGCATTTAAAAACAAGACTTCTGCTTCTGTTTCAGCCAATCACAGAAGAGGAGATTAAAGGGTCATGTGTGTTGTGACGAGGTGACTCGTGTGAATTCATTTTAAAATGTAAACCTACTTTTTGAATCCTCATGTAGCCCCTTTGTTCAGAAGACAAAGCGTCCTGAGGGGAGGAGCTAAAGAGCAGGACGAGGACGCCACGCTGGTTATCAGCCTCTGTGTGTGTGTGTGTGTGCGTGTGTGTGTGTGTGTGTGTGTGTGTGTGTGTGTGTACGTGCGTGTGTGTGTGCGTGTGCATGTGTGTGCGTGTGTGTGTGTGTGTGTGGAATGTGTGTGTGAAATGTGTGTGTGTGTGTGTGCTAAATGTGTGTGTGTGTGGAATGTGTGTGTGAAATGTGTGTGTGTGTGTGTGCTAAATGTGTGTGTGTGTGTGTGTGTGTGTGCGTGTGTGTGTGTGTGTGTGTGTGCGTGTGTGTGTGTGCGTGTGTGTGTGTGTGTGTGTGTGTGCGTGTGTGTGTGTGCGTGTGTGCGTGTGTGTGTGTGCGTGTGTGTGTGTGTGTGTGTGTGTGTGTGTGTGTGAGTGTGTGTGGAATGTGTGTGTGTGTGCGTGAGTGTGTGTGGAATGTGTGTGTGTGTGCGTGCGTGTGGAATGTGTGTTTGTGTGTGTGTATACGTGTGTGTGTGTGTGTGTGTGTGTGCGTGTGTGTGTGAAATGTGTGAAATGTGTGAAATGTGTGTGTGTGTGAAATGTGTGAAATGTGTGTGTGTGTGTGTGTGTGTATATGTGTGTGTGCATGTGTGTATGTGTGTGTGTGTGTGTGTGTGTGTGTGTGTGTGCGTGTGCGTTAGAAATGAGATGTGTAGCGTGATTGCGTGTAAAAGAAACACGCAAAAGCGTGTGACACACGTTAGGATTCCGAGTGTGTGCAGACGGTGAAAATTAAAATGTGTGTTGAATCATTTCGTATTATAACGGTGCATCTTAGATAAGTTATTACATCTGAATGCAATATAAAGTGAATGCAATTTAATGAAACAACAGAAAACAGTCATTTAGACATCATTTGTGTACATTAAGACCCTGTTATGATGTCATGTTTAAAGACCTGCAGACGGATCAATAGATGCCGTCTCTATGGATTTCTCCCCAAACCTTTTTCCCAAAGTGTTTTTTGGGTGGGGGAGTTTTTCTCTCCTGTCAGGCAAACGATCGATAAAAGGCAGCCGAAATGTGGCTGAAGCCTTTCACCATAGAACTGTGACCCTTTATGTTGAACTTGTGATGTACATATTCTATAAGGCAGAAAGCCACAGTTTATCTGCGTTGCATGGAACTGAAAGGAACGTGTGGACAGAAGGGACGGGGAGAGAAGCTCTCAGGTTTCAGCACCGGAGAGGAGTTTTTCGGAGGAGAGCATCCAATCGAGGCTGCGGAACCTCTCGAATACACAACCGACAACCGGCTTTATGAACACAAACTGGGGGAAAGTGGACAGAACTTTTCTTTTCCGACTTACTCCGATAATTCACTGTTGGCTTTGTCATTGTAATCCTGCTTATTTTGATTAGTTATTAAATACATTTAGATTTTGAACCTTGGAGCCGTTGCTTCATTTGTTCCTCCGTCTCCGGCCGGGACAGAGAACAAAGAGCTGGGCCTCGTGTGCTCTTCCGCCCTCACACACACGGAGAAACCGTGAGAGTCGGCAGCTCTGTGAATCTACGGCGGACTCCACCACGAAAAATACAAAAACACTCGCAGAGAGATGCTGAGTGAATATACGCTGATTAGAGAAGTATTACGTCACTAGAAACAGCATCAGTTTAACTGGAATGTTCAGGACACGTCGTCACGTTTAAGGATCCAAAGGAGACTTTAGTGTCCTTTGATTCCAACACGCGGCTGCTAGAGGACATACGGTCAATTATTATGCACACGTGTCCTCATGGTCTCTAAAGCAGAGTCCTACCTGAGCTCCATAGCAACAGCAGCAGCATCAACAGGTGCTCCATGACGACCAGGTAGACGTCCGTCTCTCTGCGTCTGTCTGCGTCTGTCTCTCTGCGTCTGTCTCTCTGTGTTTCTCTGCGTCTCTCTGCGTCTGTCTCTTTGTGTCCGTCTCTCTGCGTCTCTCTGTGTCTGTCTCTCTGCGTCTCTCTGCGTCTGTCTCTCTGCGTCTCGTTTTATGTCCTCAGTTTATTTCCTCGTCCCAGAAGAGGAGGAGCTTTACTGATACTGGTCTTTAGTTTTGACATCTTATTCACACGTCTCTTAAAGGCGTTTCAGTCAAACGGATTATTTGTCCTGTATTAC
>JAHWDR010000162.1:25000-37826 GCA_021346845.1 Apeltes quadracus
TGGAGTCACGAGAGAATCATAATGAGCAGTAAACACACTTGTTGTTGTGCGTCATTTACAACCGCTGATGAAGCACCAGGAGAAATGAAGCTGTGCTGAAAGGACATAAAAGGGACTCTTTAAAAAAGGGTGTGTCTGTGTGTGTGTGTGTGTGTGTGTGCGTGTGCGTGCGTCTGTGTGTGTCTGTGTGCGTCAGTAGTCCGTGTCGGAGCCGTCCGCGTTGTCCACGTTGCGGGACAGCATGTAGTTGTCCATGTCGATGGAGCGGCAGTTGTTGATGGCGTAGCGGAGCCGCTCGGCCATCACGGCCTGGCTGGAGTACGGAGGCAGACGCAGCTGGAAGAAGCAGGTCTGAGAGGTGGGGAGGCTGTCGTAGGGCTGCAGGGGGGAGGGGGGGGGGGGCGCACGCACACACGCACACACACACACACACGCACACGCACACGCACACCACGCACACGCACACAGGGTTCAGAGGTCAAACCGACGACATCACTGTGAAGATCCTGTGAAGACGCTTCACGGCGTCGAATCAAGCGCTCCTTACGGGGGGTGGGGGGGGGGCGTTTGTGGGACTCACCCGGTCCACCTTCATGATCTGGAACCTCTGGGAGATGTCGGCGGTGTTGGCGGGCAGGCGGGAGCGCCCGGAGACGAAGCGCATGAAGAGGACGCGCTCCTCGTTGGAGAACTCCTCCAGCGTCTGCCAGAACCACTGCACCAGGGAGTGCTGCTCCTCCACCTCCCGGTACCGCACCACCTTCTTCAGCACCTCGCAGCAGATCTCCGGCATCCCGCACACCATCTGCTCCAGATGACGGGCCGTCAGCAGCGACAGGAGCGGCACCGGCACGATCCACGACATGCCCTCCCGCACCGCCGCCACCTGGGGGGGACGAGGGGGCGAGGGGAGGAGACGAGGAGACGAGGACGAGGGGAGACGCTGTACGTCTGACCATCAAGTTCTGTCACTGACTTTCTTATTTTTATTCATCCACATGAACGCATTAATGATAAGATGCAAGAAATACACAGTACTTGTACACCAGTCGGTACCTGTGGTTTCACAGTACTTGTACACCAGTCGGTACCTGTGGTTTCACAGTACTTGTACACCAGTCGGTACCTGTGGTTTCACAGTACTTGTACACCAGTCGGTACCTGTGGTTTCACAGTACTTGTACACCAGTCGGTACCTGTGGTTTCACAGTACTTGTTCACCAGTCGGTACCTGTGGTTTCACAGTACTTGTACACCAGTCGGTACCTGTGGTTTCACGGTACTTGTTCACCAGTCGGTACCTGTGGTTTCACAGTACTTGTACACCAGTCGGTACCTGTGGTTTCACAGTACTTGTACACCAGTCGGTACCTGTGGTTTCACAGTACTTGTACACCAGTCGGTACCTGTGGTTTCACAGTACTTGTACACCAGTCGGTACCTGTGGTTTCACAGTACTTGTTCACCAGTCGGTACCTGTGGTTTCACGGTACTTGTACACCAGTCGGTACCTGTGGTTTCACGGTACTTGTACACCAGTCGGTACCTGTGGTTTCACAGTACTTGTACACCAGTCGGTACCTGTGGTTTCACGGTACTTGTACACCAGTCGGTACCTGTCGATCGATCTCGTGCAGCCGGTACTCGATGGCTCGCTCCACGTACTCCTTCCTGTTGGAGAAGGAGAGCGGGATGCTGTTTCCTCCCGGGATGATGGGCACCATCTTCCCATCTGCACTTTGCCCCACGAAGGAATCCAGAGGGATCATCTGTGGGGGGTCAGAGGATTATTATTGTGTCTGTGAACTAGGCCACTTCATTACCTTTATTAACACCCTGTTCCGACGACGTATTCAAGGCAAAGAAACACAGGTTTTGATGGAGGTGGTATCTGCAGCTCCAGATGTTCCGTCCTCACGTCATGAGCTGCCCACCTCGTGGAAGTTCTCCTCGGTGATGCCGCTGTCTTCAATGTGAAGAATGCTCTTGAGCGTCTGCACGTAGAGGAGGTCCACCTCCTCCAGGTCCTCCAGCGTCAGCGGGATGCAGCACAGCTGCTTCCACACCAGCGGGGCCAGGTGGAGGTCCAGCGGCTTCTTGGTGCGGATGGCCACGCCCATCAGGATTCCCAGGAAGCGGAACTGGACCACGTGCTCGTCCAGGCAGGAGGACGGGTTGAAGAGGAACCTGAGCGGGGCGAGGAGGGGGGGGGGGTATGGCGTTGATGGCGTTTCTTTGGGTTTCCACGACGACAGACTTTAACCTCCAAGCGGTGAGGACGCGCGAGACTTCGAGATGTATTATAATACATCTGAATTAGTTCAATCAATAGTTGATTTGGAAAGAAACGGAAAGCTTTGTTGACTTGTGTTGGTAAACAAAGCAGTGACTGAAGGAAGGTTTCTACGGTTCAAATGTTTCATTAATGTCCGCTGTCCTTCTGACTCACACGACCCAAATAAACCCGAACAAACTGTCATCCTTTAAAGTAGAATCATCCTCAAAATAAGTAGCATATTTAAAGACCCGAGCCGCCTCACCGGTCTCGGTTGTATCCGACCTCGGCCGTGGCGTTGGGGGAGGGGATGAGGAGGTCCACCGCGCCCGTCTCCAGCTCCTACCGACACACACCCAGAAAACACAGCCGTCAACACGCACCCGGTAAATCCGTCCCGTGGGGAGTTGCCGTGGTAACAGGCCTACCTGGCACATCTCCGTGATGGTGTCGTCGAACACCCCCCCCGCGTCGTCGGCCCCCTCGCCCACCAGCTTCACCTTCCAGGCCCGGGAGGGCAGCCGCAGGTCGGAGGCGTTCAGCTTCACCACCTGACGGGCGATCTGCACGAAGATGGGTTTGCACTTGCGCCCCCTGGGGGGTTAAAGAGGGAGCAGGTTATTGCTTACTATCTAAAGTACACAGAACACCCTTCTGTTTCTGTAAAATAAATCAACTCGCTCTTCAGATACCGCGTGGAGATGCGCTTGACGGTGATCTGGGGGCCGTAGTTCTTGCCCTGCACCATGGTCTTGCCTATGGAGCGCACCATGGGCAGCGTGTAGACCCGGGGGGCCAACAGGGGCCTCAGCTGGCCCTGCACGATCCCCCAGGTGCCGGCGTTGTAGTGCGACGTGCAGCTCTGCACGGAAAGAATTCGCCGTCAACACACAAACAGGAGACACCTTCGCTAACAGCGGAGGCCCCGCCCACTGCAGGCGAGCTGAGCCCTCATTGGCCGACGGGCCTCTTCGCTCACCTGGTTGTTGGGGCTGAGGTTGAGAAGCCTCCACGAGGAGTACATGAGGTCAGAGAAGTGGTAGAGGAGGCGCAGGCGAGCCCTCACCGCCTCCATGCTGACCTCCCTCAGCCCGCTGTACTGAGGAGGAACCGCCAGGGGGAGGCCCAGCTGGAGAGGAACCGAGGAGCCTGAGGACCAGGAGGAGCAGGAGACATGACGGTCACACGGTCACACGAAAATAGGAACAAAGAGTTTTACAACAACAATGTTCTGCCCCACAAGGCACCATGACAGGGACGCTGCGTGTCTGTGTGCGTGTGCGTGCGTGTGCGTGCGTGTGCGTGCGTGTGCGTGCGTGTGCGTGCGTTTGCGTGAGTCCAACCTGGAGCCCGAGGCGGCACCGAGGGCGCCGACCAGGCGGCGCTGTGGCAGCGCCCGGCGGAGATCTGGTGGATGTTCTTTCCCTGCAGCACCGTGGCCACCGTGGGCTCCCTGACGTGGTTGGTGTGACCCAGGCCGAGCTGCACGGAAAGGGTCAAAGGTCACATGCCAAGGAACCCACAGTCTGCCACAACACCTTAGAATCCATCCGTGGGGGGTTGCGTGTGTGTGTGTGTGTGTGTTCAGCAGCTCACCTGTCCCTCCGAGTTGCTGCCCCAGGTGTAAACGTCCCCCGTGGAGGAGAGCACCAGCGTGTGCTCGGCCCCCACAGCCACGTCCTGGATGTGGACCCCCGAGAGCGCCGGGACCTGCTGGGGCCGGTTGTGGTTCCTGGCTCGGCCTTCAGGGAGCCCGATGAGCCGGTCTGATCAAAGCATTTCGTTTCAATCATGTGTAAAAGGACAAAAACAACTTGGTGGTGAAGATCCGCGTCTCTCGCTGAGGCTTGTAAACGAAGTACCTTGGCCGAAGGTGAAGACTTTTCCGTCGCTGGTTAACGCCACGGAGAACTGCGTTCCACACGCCACCTTGACGACGCCGATTCCACACAACGCGTCCACCTTCTGGGGAACGGAGAAGAAGTCAGGATGAACCTCAGGACCTCCTGCTCAGAGCCTCCTCAAAGGAGCTCAGCGGAGGCTTTGAGAGGAGCACCTGAGGGGAGGACTTGGCCGTGGAATTGCCGAGTCCCAGCTTCCCGTAGTCTCCGTCGCCGAAGGCCCAAACCATCGTCCCGTCAGCGGAGACGACCAGCGTGTGGTTCAGACCGCAGGCCACCTAAGGGGGGGGGGGGGGTCAGTGATGAACTGGAATAGATTCAAATGTCTTCCCATGAATATGAAATAGATGTTACAGATGATGATGATGATGATGATAATGATGAAGCACACGACCCGTTCCGATCCGACCCGTCGAGCTTCTCACCCACCTGTCCGACCTGGTACCCCTCCAGGGCGGTGACCTTCTCCGGGAGCTTCTTGTTGGACGTGTTTCCCAAACCCAGCCGGCCGTAATCTCCGTTCCCAAAAGTGAAAAGCTTCCCGTCGGCCGTGACCACCGCCGAGTGCTTGAAGCCACAGGACATCTGAGAGGAGCGAGAGGAGCCGGGTGACGCCGCTGAGCGACTGAGCTGCGAGACCCCCCCCCCCGTGACCCCGTGACCCCCGTGACCCCTGACCGACCTGCACCACCTCCTCGCCCTGCAGCGCCTCGATCTGCCGGGGCCGGCGCTGCCGGTCGCTGTTGCCGTGGCCCAGCTTGCCGTAGTCCCCGTCGCCCCAGCTGAAGACCTCGCCGCTCTCCGTCAGCGCCATGGAGTGTCCGTCGCTGCCGCACGACGTCACCAGCTGGGTCACCACAAAACCTGGGGGGGAGGGGGCAACGACGTTTGCTTATAATTATATGAAAGGTTCTTTGTCTCTTCCCTAAAGCGTCCCCTGCTTTGTGGTCTGTTTGACCCCAAATGGACCATAACTTACTAAATGAACATCAAGCTGAATTGAAGAAGACTTGAACTATAAACTGGGGACGGTGTTGTGCATGTGTGTGTGTGTGTGTGTGTGTGTGTGTGTGTGTGCGTGTGTCTGCGTCGTCCCACCCTGGAGAGCAGAGACCACGGTGAGGACGTGCAGGTCGTCGGAGTTGCCCTGCCCCAGGCGGCCGTAGCTGCCCTCCCCGCAGGCCAGCACCGTGCCGTTGGACTGGATCACAAAGGTGCAGTTCTGACCGCACACCACCTGCAGGACGGACACACACACACACACACACACACACACTCGCTGGTCACCCATGAATCGCCATGAGCTGATACCTATTAGTTATGTCGGTTTAAATTTGTACATTTACAGCACCAACACAAAGTGAAGCTTCACTATCCAGTAAAGCAGCTTTACGGAATCATAAACCAACACAAAAGGACTTTAAATGTCCCGCAGACGTGGCGTGACTCACTACGTACCTGTTGGGCCTGGGAGAAGGACGGGGCGCTCGTGGCCACCAGGATGTTCCTGCCGGCTTCTGCCAGCTGGCCGTGTCGCCCGGCCCCCCAAAGAAACACGTCGCACTTCCCCCCGAGGTGCCAGTCCTGCACACACACACACACACGCGGGTCACAGGTCACAGGTCACAGGTCACAGGTCAGGAGTGGGAGGGGGAACTCAGTCGGCTCTGCGGTACCTCTGGTCTGGACGTGGCCCAGGACATGATCTGCTCGTCCAGGCCAGATGCCCACTTGCTGTTGTCCTGCAAACACAGGCTGTTAGACACAGTGGCTGTTGGTTAGACCGAAGCGGTGCCGGCGGCAGGCCGCCCCCCCCTCACCATGAGCACAGCCATCTCGTCTTTGGGCACGGGCTCCAGGTCGGGGACGCAGAACGACTCGGAGAAGGCGGCGCCGCGGGCGAGGGCCTCCGCCGCCTTCACCGTGGTGGAGAAGCCGTCCAGCCAGGCCCACTCGCCGGCGCACCACACGGCCCGCGCCGGACTCCGGCGGGCAGTGCCGGAGGTTGGGCGGCGCCGGGGGGCGGCACAGGAGCTGGTCCAGGTGGAGCCCCACAGCCAGAGAGGCCAGGCACTGCATGTAGGGGCTGTGCACCAGCTGCTCGCCGCACACCACGTGGGGCTGGAGGTGGAGGAGAAGACGAGAAACATCAGCAACCATCAGCCGCAAGAGATGTGATCAATACTTCAAATAAAAAAACTGACCAGCAAATATATGTATATTATTTGAATGGAAAACCACCTAAAAGATATGAACATAAATGTCTTGAAATGTAGATTGTATGTGGGGAAGAATATGTGAACCCAAAAATATAAACAAACTTCAGTAAGATGTTTAAATCAGCCGAGACGTGTTAAAAATAAACGCTATTGTCGCCATCTGCTGGACTGAACGCTCCTGAATGTTCCCGTGAATCAGGACCTTCTCGTAGGCGTACTGCTCCTGCAGCATCACAGGAAGTCTCTCCAGGAAGGCCCTCATGCAGGGCGCCACGTGGAGCCCGACCCCCCCCCTGCTGCTTCAGAGCCGTGCGACAGGTGGCCAGCACGTGGTTGGACGCCATGAACTCCCTGGAGCAGTTGACCACCAGCACGTCCTGCAGGACAAAAGAACGTTACGTTTGTCCCCTTTAAAAAGGGGTGGGGCGGGCAAGGTGTCCAGATGTGGTACCTTGGACCTGTTGGAGCAGACGGCGACACCAACGTCTGGGATCCACACGATATTCTGGATCGCACCTGAACCAGCAACCACCGTCTGGAGCACCGAGCCGTCCTGTTGGACACACACACACACACACACACACACACACACACACACACACGCGGTGACCCCCCCTGTGTGTACTTCCACCTGCAGCAGTCACACACACACACACACACACACACACACACACACACACACACACACACACACACACACACACACACACACACACACACACACACACGCGGTGACCCCCCCTGTGTGTACTTCCACCTGCAGCAGTCACACACACACACACACACACACACACACACACACACACACTGCGTGGGTTCCTCACCCGCAGGGACCAGATGTTCATGAGGCCTCCCACTCCTCCGGTGGCCAGAGCCAGGCCGTCTGGGCTGAAGGCCAGCGTCCTCACGGGGGTGATGTGGCCCTTCAGCTGGAAGACGCACGTCGCGCCTTTGCCCGACCAACGGGACGCCGCCTGCAGCACGAGGGGGGGGGGGGGGGGTTCAAGTGAGCGGCGGGAATTGAAACCTCGTCACAAAGGAGAATATCGGGTGCGTACCGTGAATCTGGGTTTGGCTTCGTTCTCCCACCAGCCCTCGGAGGAAGAGGAATCCGGGAAGCTGGAGGTGACTTGAGGAACGGTCCAGACGGAGACGTGGCCGTTCTGGCAACATCTGGAAGAAAACAACCATGAAAAGCCCACGAGAGGTTTTCCTCTCTCTCTATACGTGCTGTGCACATTAACACGGATCCACCACGAGAGGTCAACCTACACGGCCAACATGCTGAGGGGCCTCGGGCCGCGCCCCAGCTGCCCGCTCCAGGCCACGCCGTTGACCTGGGAGGGGTGTCGCAGGCTGTGCAGGCAGCGCCAGCCGGAGGCGGGCTGGGAGTGAGGGTGGGGCTCCGGACCGGCCCACAGCTTCACCGTCTCCTCTTTGGCGCAGGTGAGGAGGATGTGGCCGTTGGGACTCCATTTCATGCCGCTCATCGCCTCCTGTGAGCAGGGAGAGGACGCAAACGTCACGCTGACCACATGACGGCGAGACGAGGAGTGGGAGGAGCTACGTGTGGATCTATACATTCAGGATGGGAGGTTATAATGCGAGCCTCGTAATGCTTTTAACTCTTGGTGGACTCAGGTGGCGAGATGAACCCTGCAGAGAAGAATCCAGTAGAACATCTGACCTTGTGAGCGTCGATGACCACGATGGCCCCTTTTTCTAAAGGCTCCTTGTATCCGATCAGCAGCTTCCCGTCCGCGTAGCCGACCGCAAAGGGCTTGTTCTCGCTGTACCAGGCGATGTGCATCACCGCCACTGGGAGGAGAGGGAGGAGAGGGGGGGGGGGGGGGGGGGGCGTGAAACCTCCAGACGAAAGCAGCAGCGCCGACTCAGGGCGCAGCGCCGACTCAGGGCGCAGCGCCGACTCAGGGCGCAGCGCCGACTCAGGGCGCAGCGCCGACTCAGGGCGCAGCGCCGGCGGTGCGTACCGTCTTTCCTGTAGCAGTGCTCCAGCTCGGTGCGCTGCGTGCTGGAGGAGTCCAGCACCTCGATGAGACCCAGAGACCCGTCCATGCGTCCCACCAGCAGCACGTCCCGGGGCTCCCCGCACCACAGAGACTCCGCCTCCTCCCGGGGCCACGCCAGCGCCGACACCCAGTGAGGCTGCACGTCCAGGAGGCCCTTACCGCCTTAGAGGGGGGGGGGTAGTCGTCGTAGTCGTCAAGAAGTATAAAGTTAATAATCAAGTACCAGTTGAATGTACTTTGTTTACACCAAACTGCAGAAGGAAAGAGGAGAAGCCGATGGCGATGGTGCCGGTCGGTCCTGGAGGACACAAATGCTCACCATTAACCTGCCAGATGTTGACCAGCTTCTCCATGGCGGACGCCAGGTATTTCCCGGTGACGCTCCAGGCCAGAGGCGACATGCAGGGCTCGCTGGGAGATCCCAGAGCCGACGCGTCGTCCTCCGACGAGCCGTCACTGAGGAGAGAAGAGAGCGGGAGTTATGACCTCATGGCGAGGGAAATGAGAGCGTTACTGTCACGTCATCAGCTTAGCTGATAGAATGACGCTGTAATGAGTAGGGCTGTCAACTTTAGTCGTTTAGTCGACTAATCGGTCCGATCCCGTCTTGGTCGACTGACATTCTCATTGGTCGACCAGTTGCCTTTTCTTTTTTTCTTTACACCAAAAAAAAAAAATTCATTGATTTACTCCTTGATATTTATTCCTTTGTAAGCAGTTATATATTACTGCAATCTAAATATAATTAGCCTATGTTTGATACACAACTTTAAATGCTTTTATTCAGGCTGTTTTGTAACAGCGCCACAGTTCAAGCGCACCGCGGCGAAGAACCTCCTCCCGCTGTCGGAGCCCGTTACGTCTCCGCGCTTCCAAAAAAAAAGCTTCAACGTCCCCGAGCTGAAGTTCAGAGGTCGCTTCTTTATTAAAGAGCGAGCTCACCTCCCGCGTCAGGTCCGTTACGGTCCGCGGGACCGCGCGCAGCGACACAGCTCGCGCCCACGGCGGCTGGAGCTGATCCGACCGGGTGAGTTATACGTCTTACCGGGGGGGAAGCGGTTGACGAACCTCCGCGCGCATATATAATGTTTTTTAACTTGTGTCGTAGGCTACGGCCCGGGTAGGAATGTGCTTGGGACCGCTGGTTTAGTCGACTAATTGCAGGACAAGACTTTGGTCGACCAAGCATTTCTTCGGTTGACTACAGCCCTAGTGATGAAGATCATTAACATTCATTACAACCAGGGAGAGTTCAACATCAACAATCAATCGGCTTGTGTATATAATAGGGGTGTAACGATTTGTGTTTTTTGTGTGTATCACTAATACGGGTTTTTTCTGCTACACTGCTACAGCAGTGTTTGCACTTTATTCAAATAAAATGTGAATGCATTTGCCATTCATTGTTGTTTACTTGTTTATTTATATTCATAATTAATTGAGACCTGATTCCATTACAAGAAACAACAGGAATCTAGTAAATTTATTTCAGTCACACTGGTTGAATTTTCGGCTAAAAAGTCACTGAATTGATTTAGTCATTGAATCGCTTCGGATCGTATCGTTCTAAATGAACCGATATCGTCCTTGAATCGTATCGACAACCACGAATCGTGATCGAATCGTTGTTAAAACGAATCGTCACACCCCTAGTATATATGTATCATATTCATACGTCTATGATTAAATTAATATGAATACACTTATATTTAGAAGTAGCATCGTCCCTGTAGAAAAAGTTTAATATTTAAAATGTTTTCCCCCAATATCGGTGTCATTTTTGGACGCGCCAATTTTTCTAGAATAAAATCAAATACATAGAGATTGAGATACGTCTCGATCGATGGCTCATCAACTTACTCCTTGTTGAAGATGCAGGTCTGCTGGAGGGCGTACTGCTTCTTGGTCACGTTCCACATCCTCACCGCGCCGTCGTTGCCGCTCGTGGCCAACAGGCCTTTCCTGCTACACCACCTGCAGGCGACGACCTGAAAGCACCGACTTGGTTCAACACCCGACGCCACGAGGTTCCAGAAGACACACGTTCTCAGCTGGGACCCCCTGGGGCACTCACTCTGCTCTGGTGGGCCTCCAGCTTGATGGAGGAGCACCTGCGCAGGTCTCCCGCCACGTCGGCGAAGCTCTGCGGCCGGGTGTGGTTGTTGTCGCGGGTCGTGGGCGGCCAGCGTGCGGACCAGCTGCTGGGCGGCCCACTGGCGGTGCTGCGAGGACAGCCGCGAGGACAGGCAACAGGCCGCCAGAGCGTTGGCCAGCTCCAGGGGCCCTTATGGGAGGGGGGGGGGGGCGTACAAGGGCGCAATTAGACCTGCTCCACACGGGACAGAGGGCGACCCGCTGAGCGAGAGGGAGGCCAAGGAAGCGCGCTCGTGGAAGAGCACCGTTAATGACCAGCGAGCGGATTAAAAACGTGTAATTCATGTCCTCTAGTGAAAGAGAATGCAGACTTCTCTACGGCCAATAAAACCCAATCTGATGATGTTATATCATTGGCTACAGAAGTGAACTAAAGGATGAATCCCAAGAAGCTGAACAGGAAGCGTTCTGCTCCCGGGTCTACACACCTCTCTTCTCAGAGTCCGCCTTGTCGTAGGCCGGTCTCAGTCGGGCCCCTTTGTCTGCCAGCAGGGCCACCAGGGCCTGCGTCACCACGAAGTTCGGGGAGGTGACCAGCTTGTTCTCCTCGGCGACGCCGCGCAGGAAGCTGGGCAGGAACTTCCTCTGGATGGGGTCGTCCACCGTGGTTCAGGTTCATGCCGGTCGCTGCCTGAGATCAGGTTCTGGAGAGCAAGAGGAGAAACACTCCTTTATGGACAAAGAGTGTGTGGGGTTTCATTCATGGCCGGAGAGCAGAGCAGGAAATGGATTTCAAAATAAGTCCAGTGTTTTTGTCTAAAAAAAAAAAAAAAAGAAATGAGTTCTACATAAAAACAAGAAGGGGAAAGACGGTAAAATTCAAAACAACATCCATAGTTGAACTGTTCCTCCACTATTCCTAAAGCGAAAAGACATTTCAAGTTGGATCTGCTGCCTGATTACCTGAGTGCAGAGCTGCACCAGCAGCTTGGCGGCGGAGGGACTGTTGGAGGCCAAGCAGCCCACCGCGGTGCTGAGGTACGCCAGGCTGGAGGCGGGCTTACTGGCTTTGCGGCCCCGCGGGGCCGGTCGGCGTGGCCCGAGCTTGACGCGGGGCCGGTGGAGAGACCGGCCCGCCCGGCCGCCGCCATGGCACATGAGCCGGACGAGGGTCCTGATGTCGGTCAGACCCAGAGACTCCAGGCCGGCGGCCAGGCTGCAGCTGGAGCCGCTGCGGGGAAGGGGGTTACACCAAGGACAGAAAACTGCCATCAGCTGCATTCTCTCTCTCGACCAGCAGGGGGCGACCCCGCCGGTTCCAGAGAAGTCTACGAGAAAGTGACTCTACTTCTGTCATGACTTGTTCCCTCAGTAGACACCCACCTGACGGACAGCAGGGACAGGGCTCTCATCACCATGGTCCGGGCCAGCGCACCTGCGCCGCGGCCGTCACCCTCCTCAGCGCCATCACGCGGTCGTGGGGGTTCTGGAGGACGGCGGCCTGCTCGCCCCAGGGTCACCCTGCCTGACGAGCTCTTATCCACCGAGGTCTGGCAGCCTGAGGACACACAGGCGCTCGGGTCACTCTTGCTTTTGTCATATGGAGGAGGAGAGACGCAGGGGTGGGAGAGGGGGGGGGGGGGGTCTCGCACCCATCTGCAGCAGCGTCTCCTCCATGCTGTTGCTGGCTGTCACCATGGCGACGGAGGCTCCCAGCGGATCGCTGTCGGGGAACTGCACGGCCTCGGGGACGAGCCGGCGCTCGCTGAGGCCCAGCGGACCGGCCAGCAGCTCGAACTCCTCCTCCCCGGTCAGCTTCTCGTCCTCGTCCACGTCCAGCATGTCCAGTCCTCTGCAGCGATGGAATGTAAACCAGGCTTTTGACTACGAGGAAGTCACACCCTCGGCCTTTAAAACATGAGATGAGCCAAACATCTGTGAGTGGAACAAGGAGCTCCAAGTGTTCACCTTCGTAGACGCTGTCCTGCTTTCCCAGCAGGTCCGGAGCTTGTCCCTTATACCTGGATAGACAGCAGAGAACAAGCATGAACCGCATATAGTCACACGTTCACTGAATACAAACACACACACAAATATACATTTGCTTGTTAGCATGAGGGAGTAGGAGCGAAAAGTTACATTTCAACACAATTAGAGCAACAATGCAAAACCACCTCAAAACAATTAAAAAAGCCACATAAAACTAAATGTAACCAGTTTAAAATGTGTTGTGGTCTCACTGTCCTCAGTCATGATTGATTACTTATTTCATTCTGCAACTTCTTTATTTCTATCAAATGATGTTTA